>JAREIK010001546.1:851164-943664 GCA_029783825.1 Sapria himalayana
GATATATAGATAGATATATAGTATAGATAGATATAGATATATAGATATATAGATAGATTCGATCGATAGATTGTTAGATATATAATAGATCACAAGTAGATTGACCTACAAATATGCGAATAGATAGAATATATATATACACATATTAGATAGACAACTAGATAGATAGACATATATACAATAAGACAGATATACATATAGATAGGTAAAGATTTATACTACTATATAGATAAACATATCAATAAAATAAAGAAAGAAAGATAGATAGATAAATATATAGATAGAAAGATAGGTAGAGAGATAGGTAGAAATGTAGATAGGAATATAGATACATCAATCTAACAATCTATCTATGTGTCTTTCTATCTGTCGATATTTTTATATATCTATATGTACAGCTATCTATCTATCTCTGTCTCACTTTATCTATCTATCTATCTATCTACCTTTTTAACTATTTGTCTATAAATTTGTCTATCAATCTATCTATGTATCCATGTATCTATCTTTCTATCTATATATCATCTCTATTTGTCTATCTATTTGTTTATCTATCCATCTATCTATCTATCTATCAACATATCTTTCTATCAACTATCTATCTATTTATTTATATATCTATTTATTTATCTATCAATCTATTTGTCTATATATCTGTCTATCTTATTAACTATATATATGTTTATCTATCTATATATCTATCAGTCTATTAATCTATCTATTTAACTATCTTTGTATCTATCTATCTATCTATCTATATAAGTGTCTATCTATCTATCTATGTATCTTTCTATCTATCTATTTATTCTTCTATCTATATATCTATATATATATTTATCTATTTGTCTAAAAACCTATATAAGACTCTATCTATATATCTATTTATCTATTTATCAATCAATCAATCTATATGTCTATCAATCTTTAAATCAATCTATCTATTAATCTATCCATCAAAATTTCTATCTGTATATCTATCTATCTATCTTTTTATCAATATATCTATCTATCTTTCTGTTTATCTATTTGTTTATCTATATGTATATCTATCTTTTTATCTATCTAGTTATCTATCTTTTTATCTATCTTCTTATCTATCTTTTTATCTCTCTATCTATCTAATTATCTATCTATCATTCTATCTATATATCTAATAATCTATCTGTATATCTATCTTTCTTTAAATCTTTTTGTCAATCTATCAATCAATATATTATATCTACACACACACACATGCACGCATATAAATATATATATATATTTTTGTCTATCAATCTATCTATATATCTATCTATTTGTCTGTCTATCTATCTATCTATCTATTTGTCTATATATCTATCTATCTATCTATTACTCTATCTATCATTCTATTTATCTATCAGTAAATCAATAAATCAATCTAACAGTCAATCAATCCATCAATCTATCAATCTATTTATTTATCTATCTATCTATATATATTTATCTCTTTGTCTAATAATCTATCTAATTATCTAAATATCTAATTATCTATCTTTATATATATTTATCCATCTATCTATCTATATGTTTTTCTATTTGTCTATCTTTTCTTCTATCTATCTTTCATTCTATCTTTCTATCAATCTGTCTATAAATCTCTCTATCAATCTATCTATCAAACTTTTTATTAATCTATCATTCAATCTATCTATCTATCTACCAATCTATCTATCTATCTCTCTTTTTATCTCTCTGTCTACTTGTCTATCTATCTATCTATCTCTCTATTAATCTATTTATTAATCTTTTAATAATCAATCAATCTATCCTTCTATTTATTTCTTTATTTATTTCACTATCTATCAGTATATATATCTATCATTCTATTTATCAATCTGTTAGTCTTTATATATATCTATCTATCTATCAATTTGTATATCTATCTATTTGTCTGTCTATCAATCAATCAATCATTCTATCTATCTATTTATCTATGAATCAATCAATCAATCTGTCTATCTCTCTATCACTTCTATCTATATATCTATATATCTATCTGTTTGTTTGTTATCTATCTGTCAATCTGTATATGTATTTCTTTATCTTTCTATATATATATTTATATATTTGTCTATCTATCTATCTTTATATCTATCTATCTTTCAATCTTTCTGTCTATCTATCTATCTACCTATTTATCTATCTTTCAATATATTGATCTATATGTCTATCTTTATGTATTTCTATTTATCTACCTACCTATCTATCTATCTATATAGTTTTCTCTCTTTCTCTGTATATATATATATCTATCTATATGGCTATCTATTTGTATATTTATTTGTATATCTATCTATCTATCTATTTTTCTATCTATCTATCAAACTATTTTTCTATCTTTCTATCTATTTATATATCTATCTTTCTTCTTGTCTATCTATCTGACTATCTATCTATCTATATTTCTAACAATCTCTCTGTAAATCTAACTATCAATCTATGTATCAATCTATCTATTAATCTATCTATCATTCTATCTATCTATTTGTCTTTCAACCTATCTACATATCTATCTGTCAATCTATCTATCTACCTATTTATCTATCTTTCAATATATTGATCTATATGTCTATCTTTATGTATTTCTATTTATCTACCTACCTATCTATCTATCTATATAGTTTTCTCTCTTTCTCTGTATATATATATATATATATCTATCTATATGGCTATCTATTTGTATATTTATTTGTATATCTATCTATCTATCTATTTTTCTATCTATCTATCAAACTATTTATCTATCTTTCTATCTATTTATATATCTATCTTTCTTCTTGTCTATCTATCTGACTATCTATCTATCTATATTTCTAACAATCTCTCTGTAAATCTAACTATCAATCTATGTATCAATCTATCTATTAATCTATCTATCATTCTATCTATCTATTTGTCTTTCAACCTATCTACATATCTATCTGTCAAACTATCTATCTACCTATCTATTTATTAATATGTATATCTATCTATTTATCTATCTATCTATTTGTCTATTTGTCTATCTATCTATCTATTTGTATATCTATCTATCTTTCTATCTATTTATGTATCTATATGTCCTTCCGTCTCTTTATCTCTGTCTATTTATTTATATATTTGTCTATCTCTATATATCTTTATCAATCTAATATCTTTATCTATCTATATTTGTATTTATCTTTCTATCAATTTTCTATCTTTCTATCGATATATCTATCTATCTACCAGTCTATTAATTTGTTTATAAATCTCTCTATCAACCTATCTATCACTCTATATATCAATCTTTTTAAGAATCTATTTATTTATCTATCTATATATCTGTATATCTATCTGTCTATCTATCTGTCTATCTATCTATCTACTTACTTGTCTATATATGTTTCTATCAATCTGTCAATAAAAATTTCTATCAATCTATCTTTCTAACTATATATCTACATATCTTATTTTCTATCTTTTTGTCTATCTAACTATATATCTAGTGATTTATCTTTCATTCTATATCTTTATCTATCACTCTTTATATATATATATATATCTATCTATCTTTCTTTCTTTCTTTCTAGTTGTCTATTTATCTATCTATCTATTTGTCAATCTATCTATCATTCTATCTATCTATATATCTATCTTTCTATATATCTATCTATCTATTTGTCTGTCTATCTGATTTGTCTATCTATCTATCGATCTAACTATCTAACTATCTATCAATCTATCTATTTGTTTATCTATTTGTCTATCTTTCGAACTAATAGTCTATCTATCTGTCTATCTATCTGTATATAAATTTGTTTATCTGTCTATCTCTCTAATTATATATCTTTCTAACTATCTATTTATCTATTTGTCTAACTATTTGTCTATCGCTCTGTATATCTATCTTTTTATATATTTGTCTATCTATCTATATATTTATTTATTTGTCTATCTGTCTGTCTATTGACCTGTCTATCTATCTAACTATCTATTTGTCTATATATATGTCTATCTATCCTTCTATCTTTCTATCTTTCAATTTGTCTATCTATCTATCTATCTATCTATCTATCTCTCTATCTAATTGTATATCTATCTATCTATGTGTCTATCTATCTTTCTATCTATCTATCTATCAATTATCAATCTATCTATCAATCTGTCTATCAATCTTTCTATCAATCTGTCTATCAATCTATCTATCAATCTGTCTATCAATCTATTTATCTATATGTCTATCTATCTATCTATCTATCTAAGTATCAATCTATCTATCTATCTATTTTTCTATCTATCTATTTATCTATCTATCTATGTATTTGTCTATCTATCTATATAACTATATGCACTACAAGAAAATATTGATTTAGCTAGGGAAATTTGGCTAGGGACAAAATCCCAACCTAATTATCGAGGGATTAGCTATGGAATAGCAAATAATTTTAATTTTACATTAAATTAAAATTTTGCACCGGATTAGTGATGGATTAGTAATGGATATGTTCGATTGAAAATATTTTGTTGCTAATATTTTCGTAGATTTCTATGCAAAAAAAAGCACGGAATTTAGCGATGGTATTTCTCTATCTATTTAGATTGAGACAAAATCTATTGCTAAATAATTATTTGAATTTTTGTTACTCTTTATAATTTATTGCAAGTGATTATTCCATAAATTTTATTTTTCACAAAATATATCCATTCAGCTAGAGAATTTTTCCTAACTATTTGAGTCGGGGATAATTTTCTTCACTATTCTTTAATGATTTAATTTTTTTATATATTATTTATTTTAATTTTTTATTTAATTTTGTATATTAAAGATAAGTATTCATTGGTTTATTGATGAGCGATCCTTGAAAGTCACATTCTCTTTGGATAATTATAAAAATATGTTATTATAAACAAATAATTTAAAAAATATATAAATACAAAAAATTTAATATTAATAAAGACTACAATACTATTAATAAAGACTACAATAACTATTAATAAAGATTACAATAACATTAAATTATTAATTCTATAATTTTAAAAATTTTTAAAGATATTTTAAAAACTAAATGAACATATATTAAAATTTCTACTAATAAAAAGATTAAATAATTTATTATAAAATAAAATATAATAATAAACAAAAAAACTAGTAAATATTAATATTATTTTAACTATAAAAAATATTTTTATGGCTAAAAGAAATTTTTTTAAAAATAATTACTAACAAATTTAAAAATTTTAAATTATAAAAAAAATTACTAATTTATCATAATATTTAAATGAAAATAAATTGATATTTAAAGATAAATATAGAGATATTCGCCCGTATTGAAATTTATAAAAACTAAATAATTTAGTTAAATTTATCTCTAAAGTACCCCCAATCCAAGTAGATCTTTAGAGCCAAAAACATTTTTTTATCTCTAAAGATTAATAGGACTAAGCACAGAAATATCTTGCCACACAGGAGCATCAACGTAGAGCATTGAGCAAGCTCGATATTTGGTACAATTTTAAAATTTAAAACATTTATATATTTAGTGGTTATCCTAATAGTTCAAATAAATCAAATCTGCACATGGTTTTATTAATTTTGTTAAAATTATTTAATATTTGTTATTTTTTAACTTAATAAATACATACTATAGGCTAGATAATTGGGTCGTGATCCCAATTTTTATGAGATTTTCAGAAAGATGCATCTAAAGAAAGCAGATTGTCAGTTTGTTGACAAAAAGTCTCAGATGATTTCTGCAAAAATTTGTTATACTAATAAAATTTTATGATACTACAGTAAATTTTGAAAGTTGTTTAGAATGCAAACTATTAAATTTATTTTATGTATATCTTGAATAGTATTTTTCTCTATTTTATCACAAGAACTCATGGAGGAACATGTGAAAGTTGCTTCTCTACATGTTGAAGGTTCTATGGATCTTCAACCAATTGACTTTGATCCTATCTTATAGAGACCATAAAAGGTCATAAGAAGCAGTGAGTGTACGGCAACAGCTTGAAGGGACTAGAATTTTGTTGTAGTAGTCATGCTTCTAATTCATTTGTCATAACAATGGTGGATGAGGTGGTTGAACAACAAGTAATGGAAACAAATAAAAGTTTTGAAGTTATGGAGATAGAAATGAAAGAGAAGGATGAGCATATATCTCAATTGAAAGAATAAATGAAAAAAAATAAAAGAAAAGATATATGAGCAGATTAATCATTGGACAGAAAAAATGCAAGAAATTAAAGAAATGAATGATGAGATGAAAGAAATGAATGATGTGATGAAAGAAATTAAAAATTTAATACAACAGCAAATGTACTATATGGAGTCACAGTTAGCGGCATTGATGCAATAGATAGCATTTCAAGATCCAACTACAAAACTATGTAAGAGAGGCTGGCACAAATGCACCAACTAATAATCAGGATGATTTTGTATCAGAATTATTTCTAAATAATTTTTGATTTTTGTCTATGTATAGCTAAACAATATGAGATTTTTTTAGAGGTATCATTTTTCTTTATTCTGGTTTTGTTCTTTGCTTTGCCGATTAACCTAATCTTGAATTTTTGTAGGACATTTGATGGGAGAGGCTTAAAAAAATTCTGATTCAAACACTTAAGACATTGCCATGGTCCTTCCTATGGATGGGTCCGATCTATACTGATCTCAGCTGGATCAAAGGAGGCTTAGCTTCTATTATCTTTAATATTACTGAAACATTTTATTTTTGCACACACACACTCTCTCTCTACACATCATTGATGGCCATCTCTTAGATATTTTTTGAAGTTGTATGACTATCAACTCAGATTCGTGTTTGTTCATGTCTAATATTACTATTTTTATATATCTATGAATATGTTTGTGTGTACCCAAATATTTTTAGTAGAGTTTTAGCCTATTATAGGTATATAAAAGGCTTGTCTGGTCCTCCAGGTTCTAGAAATAGCACGTTAACTTCTAAAGTTGTGAGATGGACATAAAAATTCTAGTCCCACGTAGACATAAGTTTATTCTTGACACTCTTATTTCATGAGATCTGCATTGTCACTGTTTAGATCTACGACTACTTTTTATTGGTCATCAATGGAATTAAACTATTGAATTGTTAATTACCATAATGCTTGCTAATGAAATTCAATTAAATGTGTTCATTCAACTTGTTCTCCCCCTCTTGCATGTTCGTAGTGTCAGGGATGACAAAAAGCTGAACATGAGGAACTATGACTATCAATGGGGTTGTGGTGGGTGCCAATCCACATGCTGTACAACTAGCCATCGATGTATCTCCTGCCAATGAGCATGAAATGAAGAGAAGTTAGAATAGTTGGGAGGATGGTGAAGTTAAATGGGATAATACTTTACCTACTTTTTTATATATATACCTGCTATTCTATATCTATAAGACATCCATATATATTGAAGTGTATATGTATATATACTATAGTATATATGTAATATATACTGCAATATATATGTGCATATATACTTTGTATATGTACATATACACTAATATTATATGTACATATATACTATATATAACTATCTTATTGATGAGTACGATGTTTGTGATATTCCAATGTTTTGCTGGGTGTCATGTTCTCTACTTTATCAATTGATACGTTATTCTATTGATAGCTTTTTGGAAAATGAATTAGCATGTCTTACACATTGAGGCATGCCTAGCACACACAGGTACACTTCGAGAGTGTAATATAGATTATTCATCCTGTGAGTTGCCCTAATTAAAATAACATGTTATATAAGGGCATTGTTTGTATGAGGTTATTCAGCAAGTATATTATATTTATTTTATGTTGTGTGATTTAATGTTTTTCATGGAATCAAAATCTACCCCATGGAAAGCTAATTTTTAGGGGGGGTGTGTTGGAAAGAGCTATAAACCCCTAGAAGGAGTGCATCCACTATGCACTAGCTACCACGATTACCCATGCATTGTGTGCTATGCAAATCTTCACATGCTCACTGTATGTTATCAAAACCATCACACTCCCATTGTGTGTTATTGAAATCATTGTTCACAAGGTTTAAGCCTCGATTCTCACTACATCAATTCCATATGTGGCCCATGGGGGTGGATGCTGCTGAATCTGAGTTTTATGAGCCAGATCAGATCCTCTACGACCTCAAATACAAGCAAGAGATGAGATGTTGATTTCTCAATGAGCTTGTAATAGGCTTGGCATAGCATTGAGTTGTAAAGTTTTTGTTTTTTTGTTTTTTTGTTTTTTTTTGTTTTTAATTTTATTTGGTTACTTGGATAGGGCGTAGACCCTTCTTATCAAGGCGAACATAATTGCATCATGACAAACTGAATGTATTGAAACTATGAAGTTGTGCATAGAAGTTGGATGGGCTATTATAATGGAAATGGAGTACTGGTAAGACATCTACTTAAACATAATCATAGGTGATTTGACAAGCATTTTGAAGAAGTATATTTGGTATTCTTGTTGATTGAACTCATGTTCTTATGGTTAGAGTAATGTTTGTTCACAATAGTGTTAAGATAAGATTTCATTGATGATTATAATGAGTGGTTGGGGTAAAATTTCTATGAAGTAGTAATCAAGTTTTCTTATACAATTTTTTGTGTACACGAGATATTCATAGATTTTTTTTTTCATGAAATTTATTAATACTAGCTTTTAGTTTCTCCTGCATCAAAGTAAGATTAACTATTCATGCTTACAACCATCAAATATTCTTTCAAATCATCATTTATTTTTCATAAAATAATGTTTTCTTATAGTTTTCTCAAGGAAAAAACATAATAATAAATTTTAGATCATGTGGGATATGTAGATTAGAAAAAAAAATTAGATTTTTTGTAATGACCATTTCCATGCATCAATGGTTCAGTTCAACTAGAAAGGTACAATATATGGATAAGATAAAGAAATATGAGAAGGTAAAAAAATAGTGTGTGCATGCATGTATGTGCGCGTGTGTGTTTTGGCACATATAGTTATACTATATTCGTGTGATATGCCTGTATATTGCATAAATACATGCCTATCCACTTTATGTAAATGAAGATAAATATCTGATGCATACGTGCATGATAGCACCATTCATTAGTTTTTTTATTAGTGAATATTACAGACCATCCCCGTTAATCCCAAGCATATTCTTAATAACTTGACTGGGAAGATGGTCATGGTAAAACTCAAGTGGGGAATGGAATACAAAGGTGAGCACCCTTGTGTTTTTTTTCCTATGCATTCCATTTTTTTTCACATTTTTTTTCTTTGATTTCTTTTAGGTTTCCTTGTTTCGGTGGACTCCTATATGAACCTACTAGTGTACAAAAATTCAATACCATGCAGCCTGTTGTATTTCAACTTCCATTTCTCTTTTTTTGGCACTTTCTAATAAGTTTTGTTTAGAAATAATACATTTTAAATAAAAAAAATCCAAAATATAATGCTAGTTTGAAAAATATTACCAAACTATACATCTGGAAACAACATGGAAATTTGTGTCGTTGTAAATGATGGTCATTGTCACCCTATTAATTTTAAAAATCAAAGGTGGCATTGTGAATGTTGGCTATTACATTTTAAAAATTTTAAAATGTAGGCATTGGGAATAATGGGAGAGTGTGTGGAATCCAACTTAGTGAAAAACAAGGTTGAACAAGTAGTATCCATGGATATTTGTTCCAAAGGTATATCCACCACTATGGCTGCCACTGCAAATATCACTCCAATTCTCGAGTATTCATAAGAATCCATAAAACCTCTCACCACAGTGAACTCTTATCCTTCTTCATTTCTTTCTTTTAGTCAATTTGAACCATTGGGGAAGGACTTAAGCTCGCCATTAGAAACACTGACTAAGACCAAAAATGTGATGAGGGTTTTACCAGTGATGGAGAGGAAGAAAAAAACATAGTGATTATTGGAGAGTGTGTGGCAAGCATAGAGAGAGTAGTCAGATGAGGGAGGGAAAAAATGGAAATGGTTAGATTATTAACATTTCCTTTATTCTCTTTAAGGAATCATTCAAAAGTAGATATTTGCCAAAAATGTATGGAGCTTAAGTGCATCGTAGATGGTTATCCGAGTAGAGAAGTTATTTTATATGTGTGATCTTAAATGGGTCTCTAATATCTGGCCAAATTATAGTTGGCAAGTAAGTAACTACATTACAGAGTACATTATCTCAAAGATGCAAAGTCTGATCTACGAAATAGGCAACGAGGCTGGAAAAGTATGGCTCATGGGAATCACCACATTCCAAACTTTTATTAAGTGTAAAGTAGGCGTTCCTTCTCTGAAGACTATTTGGGAACTTTATCTAGTCACTGCTCCAGTTGGAAGCCTGAATCTTAGCCTCAATCTCAATGCGCAAAAAGAATCTTTTTTTTTTTATGTTTTTCTCTCAAATTTCTCTAGTTCTATATATGAGTCATATATGCTACCCATCAATGACTCAACTACACACCCACAAAGGCACAAACAAACAAACAAACACACACACACACACACACACACACACACACACTTATTCATATGTACCATTGTGTCAACTATTGTATATAAGCATGCATAAACACTTCATATTTCACTAGTCGTGCATTTGACGAAGTTTTAAAAAAGAAGAAAAATGGGTGCATGAGCAAAACAACTACATGTGAGAGTGGCTCTAGCTGGCAAATGATTGAATCTGGATTACTTACAAAAAGTACAACATGTAGCCCTAATTGCTCCATTAACCTCGACAAAGAATCTCAAGTTCGAAACCATGAGTTCATTTATGTAGGTTATGCTTGCTTGAGTTTATTATCATGGCTCTAGTAGTATAAAGAAGAAAAGAGGGGCAATGATAAGGTGCCTATTTGTTTTATTAAATATGAAATATGGCATTGTCATACTCGAATGTATCTATATCCTTTTCCTCGTATTAAATGATTTATTTTTTTAATCATGATTTAGATTGAACCTATCAACTTCAACCATGTGCAGGTGTAACAATGTTCTCTATCTGCATAGAGTACCAAAGGACAAAGAAGTAGTAGATCTTGACCATGTCTGAAAGACATATATGTGTGTTTTTAAGCCCTAGATTATTTCTTTCTATTGACTTTGATGGTATGTGTATTAGCATGAAAGTACATGTGTCTGTGTTTACACACACATACAAACATACACATACATACATGCACAAGTATACATACATGCAACTGTTCACAAGGTTAAAAAAAGTGTTGTTGGAATAGCAGCTAGATATAAGAAGGGCATTGGGAAAAAAAGGAATGAGTTGGAGGTGGAGAGGAAATACAGACTAGAACTAAAAGAAGCAATGCAGATGGTCATGGAGTGACATGCTTAGGTGCTAGATTAGTATGTAGATCTTGAAGAGGTGGGGGCGAGAAAGCAACGTCAATTTCACAAACAGATTATACTTTATGCACTGTCATTAGATACATTGATAAAGAATAAGATGTAATCATGTTTTGTTATGTTTCTGTTTTAACTATCTAACATATTATATCAAAATATTTTATTAATTGTTTTATTTTTTGTTAATTATTAACAATGGTTTATGGTTTATGTTTTTATAAAAATATTTAATTAAATTTTATGTAAAAAATTAAAAATATGAAAATAATTTTGGAATGAATAAAGCTAGAGATTTTTCCGTCGCTATTTAGCTAAGGAATTTTCCTTCCATAATTTAGCTAGGGAATTATCTCTTGCTAATTTTGATAGGGAAAATATTTACTCTTTAATTTTTGTGACAAGCACTTTAGATTAGAGGTGTCAAATGGGCAAATTTGTGCCGTTCCTAGCCCGGCACGGCACTAGAATTTCTTATGTTCGTGCCCATGACATGTTGTGCTGAAGCCAACTGGGTCTCATGCTATTCCTGGCCCGACATGGTACCATGGCCTGGTTGGCTCAGTACCTCATCACGAGCTGAGATACCGCTACCGTACTACCCTATCAGGTTGAGGTTCAGCCTGATTTGATTTGGAAACAAGGTAGGCCCGGATCTAAACCAACCCCAACTTCAATGGCCTATTTCTGGTTTACGGCCAATGGTTCAAATATTTAAAGAAAAATTATTTGAAATTTAGTTATCGGATTTGCCTCCAATGCCTATGGGGTAGAATCCGACGGCCCACATGATTCTGCCCTAAAAAAATTTTAAAAAAATTCAAAAAAAATACTTTTTATAATAAAAATTTTAAATTTTTTTCTATAAGATCACCCCACCCCCTCTTTCTAATTTTTATGTTTTTAAAAAACATAAAAACTCACATTCTCTATCTCAAACCTCTCTCCTAAAATTCTCTTTCTTGGGATTTTGGCTAGGCTTTTTGGGATTCACAACTCATGCTCGTCTTTAGTTGGTGTTTGCATTGGTCTTAAGAAGTTGGATTTTTGGTGCATGTGCTTTTCCTTTACACTACTTTACAAGTATTTCTATTTTTTTTCTCTCTACTCTTTAAGCTATCCTTTTGACTATAAAAACCAAAAAATTAACAAATACAAATACTAATAAAATAAATTTAAATTTAGAAAATGAAAATCTTACACAAAGTTCACATGTTGCTGAAACTTTGGTTTCTCTTGTCATCTCAGCCCAAACATCTAAAAACAAAAAAAAGAAGGACTTCTATAGTTTGGACTCATTTTGATATAATAAAACAAAAAAATATTAGGGGTGAGAAAGAAGAAATGACATTGTACAAATATTGTAAGAAAAGTTTATCTTGTAAGAGTGTGTTTGGGACTGGACACCTTAAAAGGCATGCCAAATTATGCACCAAAACACATGGTGCATTAGATCCTAGGCAAACCTAAGTTATCTCTACATTTTTTGAGACTAGATCCAATTCAGTCTTCAAGTTTACCCCCTTCATATACCTTAGCGAGTTGGGTTGGGAAAGCATGACCATCCTTATCACATTGATGGATCTCCCGATCAGATTTTTGAATGATCTAAGGATAGTGAGCATCATGCAGACATATTTACAGCCCACTTATCATAGGTTTTCTAGCTCCACGACTTGGAACGATATACTAAAATATTATAAGGTAGAAAAATAATTAATAATTAATGAATTTATGGTATATAGTGGAGTGGTGCCCGTGATGTCCGATATCTGGACTAGTCACGATGATGCATCTTATGCATGTCTCACCACTCACTATGTAAATTTTAAATGGACCATGAATAAAAAAATTTTAAGATTCTCTGAGATTCTCCATCCTCATGATGGCCCTGCCATTTTTGAGTGTGTGTTATCTTTAGAGAATAAAAAATTCAAAAAAAAATTGAAGTATCACATTCAATAATGTATCTAATAATGGAGTAGCAATTAACATGTTTGTTAGGAATATTAGAGAGGTTGCATTAAGAGAGATTTCTACGTCAGATGTATGTGTCACGTGATTTACATGATTTTACAAGTGGGGATTAAGGTGTGTTTCTTCGCTTTGGAAAACATATGTAACTCACTAAAATACATTTGTATGCATCACAGACAATTGGAGCTCGGTAGTCTCTGTTTGTCTGTGAATCTTAAGAAGAAGAAATTCAAATCAGATGTTAGATACTATTGGAATTATATGTACCTAATGTTGGAGTCATGTGTTGGATACAAACACGTGATATCTGACTATGTCAATAGTAAGAGTGAAGAACTTTTTTGTGACGACACTAACTCGGTTTTATGAATTTAATTTATGATTCCTAAAGATTTTTTATGACATGACAAACATGTGTTCGTTGGTTTATACTCCCATGACTTGCATTGCCCTCAGGTGCATATGCAAGATTAGTAGCATGTTTAAGTAGTATCGAGCTGACCCGAAACTTAGCCATATGGTTACAGATAGGGAAACCAAGTACTTAAAGTACTGGACTACCATTCCATCTCTTTATTATCTCGCTACATGCATGGACCTTAGGGTTAAGGTGGAATGGGTAGATAACATTTTGACTTACATTTCATCGTGCATGAACCTAGAAGACTTGCCTGAAGGGTTCATTCATGAGAAGTTGACTGACCTTTTTCACATACTATGATACTAGGTGTGGTGGAAGAAGTAGTGAGGCTGTGAATACAGATATTGATACCATATTCAGAGATGATGATTTTTCCAAGTAGTTAGCTAGGGAAAAATGACGGGGTGGACTATCGAATAGGAGTGAGCTGTCTCGGTACTTAGATACCGATTACTGCTCAATCCTATCACATTTTGATACTAAGAATCATGATATATTATAGTGGTAGAAATCATATGAGTCCAACTTTTCCATGCTATCTAAAATGACACAAGATCTATTGACTCCTCATATGTCGAGCGTAGTAGTGGAGCCTATTTTTTTTTTCCAGTGAATGTGATTTTGGATAGAAGATCGAGATTATATCAAGATATTGTGAGGCTTTAGTATGCATGAAGGATTGGGAGGATTCAAGGTTTAGCATTAAGGATCGTGCTGGGACTGGGAGTGGGACTATAGTGAATGCGGAGGAGTTGATTACTATTGACGATCCATATGATAGTGATATTGATATTGAGGTTGAGGATGATAATGATACGAAGATAGATGATTTATGAGGTTGCTAATTGATGCTTGATGGTTGACGATTGAAGGATTTTGACATGCCGACATAGACACTTTTGTTACACTTATGCTTTTCCTTATGAGTTATTTTAGATTCTGATTTTTGATTTCGATGTTTTGTACTTATTTTTATTTATATTGTATTTGCTTTAGTTTGGCTACATGGCACTTGGCTTTGTGAGTGTGACTTTGTTATTTTTGTTAAATAAATGTTGTGTTTATTTTATGTTTATTTTTAATAATTTCATTAAAAATTCTAAAATATAATTATAATAAATTAAAAACTAATTAAAATAAAATTAAAACAAATAATATAATAAAAAACTTTATAACTATTCAAATATTTACAATTTACAATTTAAATAGTTTTAATTATTATCTAATTTATATTTTATAAATACATAATTATTCTAAACAAAAAATGAAAAAAAATAAAATAAAAATTAAATTTTTTTAAACTGCCTCGTACAGGCCTGACCAGGCACGACCAAAAACTAGCCGTGCCAACCAAACCATGCCGAGCCTTGCTCGAATAAACCATGTAGGGCCATGCATGGCATAGTTACTGTAGATGTGCCTAGCCCGGCATGGTAGCATGGTTGGGCCTACAAAACTCATGGTAGGCCGGCTCAACACGACTTGTTTGACACTTCTACTTTAGATAGGGAAAGGTTCCATTGTTAATCCATCATTATATCCACTTAAGCTACAGAAAAACTCCATTTAGCTAGTTAATAACTATTTGTGATTTTTCTTTTAGTGATCTCTATCTATCTATTTATATATTTGTTTATATCTCTGTGTATCTATTTATCTATCTATATATCTATATATATATATATATATATCAATCTATCTATCTATTTGAGTCTATGAATCTATCTATAAATCTGCATATCAATCTGTCTATCTATCTATAATTCTGTATATCAATCTTTATATCAAACTGTCAATCAATCAATCAATCTATTAGTCTATCAATATTCTATCTATCTATCTATGTCTTTTTTATCTATCCACTTATCTATCTATAAATTTGTTTATCTATCTATCTATCTATTTGGCTATCAATCTGTAAATAAATTTGTCTATCAATCTGTGTTTCTATCTAACTTTCTATACGTCTATCTATCTTTCTATCTATTTGTCTATCTATCTATCTATCTGGTCTATCTATTTGTCTATTTATCAATCAATCAATCTATTTATCTATCATTATGTCTCTCTATCTATCTGCCTTTATATCTATCAATCAATCTATCTATCTATCTAACTATTTGTCTATCTATCTGTCCATTTATCTATTTGTCTATCTATCTATTTGTCTATTTATCTATATGTCTATCTATCTATCTATCTATTTGTATATCTATCTATCTATTGATCGATCTTTCTATTTATCTATTTTTCTATCTGTCTGCCTATCTATATATATATATATATATCTATCTATCTATCTATCAGTCTTTCTATCTGTTTATCAATATATCTATCTATTTGTCTCTCTATCTATCTATCTATCTATTTGTCTTGCTATTTGTCTATCACTCTATTTATCTATATGTTTATATATCTTTCTATATATCTGTCTATCTATCTATCTATCTGTCAATCGACCTAGCTATCTATCTGTCTGTCTATCTATATGTTTATTTATCTATCTTTCTTTCTTTATTTCTTTCTATCTTTATATTCATCTATCTATCTATCTAAGAAACTATATGTCTATCTATCTCTCTATTTATTTGTATATTTATCAGTCTATCTATGTGTATCTATCTTTATATCAATCCATCTATCTATCTGTCTATCGGCCTGTCTATTAATCTATCTATCAATATGTTTATCTATCTATCTATATATCTAACTATCAATCAATTTTTCTATCTATCTATGTATCTATCTATGTATCTGTCTCTCTCTCTAAATAGCTATATGTCTATCAATCTATCTATATATTTGTCTATATATCTGTCTATCTCTCTATCTATTTAACTAACTATCTAACTTTCTATCTATCTATCTATCTATTTATCTATCTAGCAATCTATCAGTATATCGATATGTTGATCTATCTATTTATCTTTCTATGTTTCAATTTGTCTATCTATCTATCTATATATCTATATATCTATTTATCTATATATCATCTGTCTATCTATTTCTCTATCTAATATATATTTATATGTCTATTTATATGTTTTTCTATCTATCTATATACCTACCTATCAATCAATCAATCTATCTATCTATCTATTTTTCTGTCTATCAATCTATTTATATATCTATCTATTTGTATGTCTATCTATCTATCTATATATATCTATATATATATATATATATATATATATATATGACTATCTATCTACCTATATATCTATCTATATATCAATCTCTCTATCATCTATCTATAAATCTTTTAATCTTTATATCAATATTTCTATCATTATGTGTATCTATCTGTCAATCAAACAATCTATCGATCTTTTTATCTATATGTCTGACTATCTATCTTTGAATATGTCTATCTTTCTATTTATCAATCTACCTTTCAATCTATCTATCTATCTATCACTCGGTGTATCAATCTGTCTATAAATCTATTTATTAATCTGTCTGTTTGTCTCTCTGTCTATCTATCTTTCTATCTATCTCTCTATCTCTCTATCTATCTATCTATTTGTCTATTTATCTATCTATTTATATGATTATCTATCTGTTTAATTTTTTGTCTATCTATATGTTTATCTATTTGTCTATCTATCTACCTAACTATCTACCTAACTATCTACCTAACTATCTATCAATATGGCTATCTATCTATCTATCAATTTGTCTATTAATATTTTTATGAATCTATCAATCAATCAATCTATTAATCTATCTGTATATCTATTTGTATCTATCTATCTATCTATCTATATATCTTTCTATCAATATGTCTATCTATTTATATATCTTCCATCTATATGTATATATATTTGTCTATTTATATATCTATACATCTTTCTATCAATCAATCAATCAATATATCTATCTGTCTGTCTGTCTATCTATCTATGTAAATATTTTTCGATCTATCTATCTATATGTGATTTTCCCATCACTAAAATAGAATAATGACAAATTATTGATGAAAATTATCCCAATCTAAAGTGCTCTTCATAAAATATTAACTAGAAAAATCCCTAGCAAATTTTTTAATGATCGAAATTCTGTAGCTAATCATAAATTTTTTTTTGCTATTTTTGATTGTAATTAAGAATAATAATTAATATTTTTTGATTGAAAATGTACAAAAAATTCTCTAGCTAAATTAGCTATGAAAAATTCGTTAGAATTTTCATTCCCAAGCTATTTTCATAATTTTATTTTTTTATGAAATATTTAATTACATATTTTTAAATTTTTATATTAAATTGAATAAAAAACATATACTATAAACCATTATTTAAATTAACAAAAAGAAAAAGTAGTTAATAAATTATTTTGATACAATAGTTACATAGTTAATACTAAAATATAACATAGGTATATAATCATTTTAAACTAAATCATCATCCTCACCATATGATGCATTTGTGATAGGTTCTCATATGTAGATACTCTACTGGAACTCTGTGTGCTAACTATCTTGGCAAGGCTGTTAACTTTTACTCCATATAGGTCATCTCTATTGTATTGCATTCTTCATTTCTTTTATTTCCTACATACACATCAATTAAAACTTAAATGATATGAAGGTTGGCAACTTATTAATTTAGCAAAATTATATATATGACCATCACTTATATAGCATTTACCAATATGCATGAAGAATTCTGATTTAGAGAATTATGGAGTTTTGCAGCACAGATATATCATTTACCAATCATTGTACAAATTTTTATCCATAAAACAATATTGAATTTCCAACAGACTATTTAGAACATGGAAGAAATAAAATAATTACCTAGTAGCTATTGGAATCATCACCAAGAGAGAATCTAGTAATAGATTGATGTCCACTACCGGAGCTTTATGACACATCGTGAGAATGAAGTCTGTATTTGGTCTTCTTACACATTAGCTTCATAACTAACCCGTACATAATCTGGACGAAGAAATCAACATTACTCAGATGAAAATCTTTTAGTTTATTGAACTTGCACGATAGTAGAATCAAACATCACATTTGAAACTTGTGATGCATTTTAGTTATGAACAATAAGGATCAAAAAATACATATAAAATTAGATGTATATACCATATAGAGCTCGTGAAATATTTTGGCTTCTAGTCCGACAAGGTTTCCCATTATTGATTCCATCAATTAGGTATATTTTTTTTTGAATTTGACTGCAGGGCGGGTGGATTCTATGTTTCTAACCTCAATTCCTTCAAAAGAAGTGATTGATGCTGATGCAAAGGATGGCCAATCGATGTCTATGTTAAGATACAAAAAAATTGAAAACATCAAGAAGATTTTTGGGCTGCAACGACATAAGCAGTATGATCGTGTCCAAGTAATAAGATATGGTCATCTCATGATAATGTCAGATCAAGATAATGATGGCTCGCACATTAAAGGTTTAGTGATCAATTTCATTCACTATTACTAGCCATCTTTGCTTAGGGTTCTATCATTTTTAGTTGATTTTATCACCCTAATCATGAAGGCAACGCAAATAAGTGGAAGAGGTGTACCCTTCTACACCAATTGAGTTTATCACATAATACTTTAACCAACCGAGGAGGATATTCATCATGCACAACTTAATGAAAAAGCGAACTGGAATAACTGCTAAAAAATGTCATCATATCTGCTACTTATTCTCTCATCAAACAAAAATATAGAAATAGCTTCAAAAATTATCACCTAAAAATTGAAAAAAACTATGGATGCCTTCCCTCATAAACACAAACTATGATGCATAGGTGTTGGTAGGATTATAGTGATCAAGAGGGTAGTGGCACTGACGGACTAAGAACAGAGTCGGTAGCAGAAATGTGGTAATGGTGACACTAATAGTGGTGGCATAGAAAATAACAGCTAACACTAGGGTCTTAGCTGTTATTTTCTATCGACACTATGATGGGCCAAAACAACATATTCAAAATTTTAAGTTATGCAAATGATAAGTCTACCTAATAAGGACTCATATTTTAACTAAGAAAAATAAGAAGAAGTAGCATTCTTCATGCATATTTTCATCTAGTCGTATTCATGATCACCAAAGCCAACAAAACCCCACCAGATATGATATGCAAACCCCAACTTAAAAATCTAAAACAAATTACAGTGTGATTTATGCTACACACCAGATACGCATAAAGAAGCAACAAAAAAATACCTCTTGTTCTACTCAATCACTTTCACTGCATTTATTGGTTAATCTTGTCGTCTATGATTCCTTTTTCACTTGAACGGAAACAATCAGAGCTCATCTTCTTCCATGCCTTACTTTTGACTTTGATATAATGTTTTGTTTAAAATAGTTTTATAAATGTTACATATATATAAACACTACAATAAAAATCCCATATAGCTAGGGACAATTTGCTAGCTAAATAGGAATTTTCTTTCACCAAACTGAACATACCGATGGTTTAACGACAGGACTGTTCTCAATCCAAAGTTCTCATCACTAAAATTTAGTGAGGAAAAGTGTCCCTAAATTCCTAGCTAAAAAGATAATTTCCCTAGCTAAATTATCAAGCTAAATGAGAGTTTCTGTCACTAAATGAATATAATGATGGAAGCTTTTCCTAACTAAAGTGCTCTTCGCTAAATATTAGTGATGGAAAAAGTCACTAGCAAATAAATTTAGCTACGGAAAAATTTTTTTGCTAAAATAAAGTTATCCCTGGCTAAATTAGCTAGGGAAAATTTCCAAGCTAATTTAGCAAGGGATTTTTCCCTTGCTAATTAAGTAATGGAATTGTCCATAGCTATTTTAATTTTAAAACTATTTTCAGAATTTAATTTATTTTAAAATTTTTTAATTAAATAATTTAATATTTTTATATAAAATTGAATAAAAATAGAAACTATAAATGATAATTTATAATTTGAAAAATTCATTTAATAACATATTCTAATATAATATTTTACATAATTAAAATAAAAAAATAACAAAATCTTATTACATCTTATTCATCAATGTATCTACCGATATTGCATAAAGTATAATTTATCCATTTATTGACGTTGCTTTCTTTCCCTTTGTTCCTTCAAACACCAACTTTCTTCTGTGACAAAGATGTCTGAGTAACAGTGCGTAATACCTAGTGAAAAATTCCTTTACTTATACAAGCTTAGTATGTAGAATAATGCAGTATCATATCTATATGAAATTTAAACCACTCAATCAAATCAAAAAAAATAAAAAAAAGATATGTTTTGATAAATATATAATACTATAGTATATATGTACATATATACTAGCATTTCATTGGTACATATATTATTGCAGTATAGGTACATATAAACTATAGTATTATGTGTACATATATACTGAGTACAAATATACTCAGTATATATGTACATAAAATACTATAGTATTATACTTAAGTATATACTGAGTATATACGTATGTATATACCTCATTTGTTGTTATTGCTATTGCTACCTCTAGCAATGCCACTGCTACTACTACTACCACCGCTACCGCCACTACTGCCACTATCGTCTCTGCTGTTGCTAATAATAAAAGTAGGACGGGCGATGATGCTTGACTGCTGAATTTGAGATTGAGCGAGTTTTTGACGAGGATGCGAGCTGCATCTCCCAAAATAGGACCCGATATTCATGCTAGACCAGAATTACACGACACTACATTAGCATCATCAACATCATCATTATAAGACTTAATACAATTAGAACCAATCATTGAAGAACCTAGAGCAAAAAAACATATTTACTCATATGTTCGCTTTGTGCCATGTGATAATTGTATATCAATATAATTACTAAGATTTTTATGACTAACTTCTAGCTTCCTGGTTGGCCTGGACCAAAAATATCTTCATCTCACATCTTTAGGAAAGGTCTAATATCCATGACTTTTATTACCTACATCAGTGAGCAATGCACGATGATGACCAGACCAGCCTGAGAAATTATATATTTAAAAGTGTCTTTTGTAAATGAGTGGGTACGTATGTCAATATATACATGTCTACAAATAAATATATGCACCCACTAATGTATATATATGGTATATACGTATGTATATACGATATAATAAAAGTACGTATATTCCAAGTATATACGTATGTATATACTATAGTATAAAGTATGTATATACTGAGTACATACGTAATTATATACTACAGTATATATGTATGTATATACTAAGTATATACATAGAAATATACTCAGTATATATGAAAATATATACTGAATATAAACGTACAAATATACTTAGTATACACGAACATATATACTAGGTATATATGTACTTATATACTTCATATATACGTAGATATATACTTAGTATATACATACATTTATACCAAGTATATATGTACGTACATACTATAGTATAATATGTACATATATATAATCACATAGCCTTAGATAACACACACACTTGTACTTTCATGCTAATACACATACCAATAAAGACAATAGAAGAAAATAATATAGGACTTAAAAAACACGCATATATGTCTTTTAGGCATGGTCAGTATTTCTAGTTCTTTTTTCACTGGTACTCCACATAGATAGAGAATATTGTCACACCTGCACATGGAGCATAACATATTACATTTACAAACCAATAACCGATAACAAGTAGTCACAGATATGAACTGCGACTATGTATATCTGCATAAAATAAGAGTGTCAAGAACATAGCTACATTTGTGTGGAATTAATTTGTTTGGTTCATCTCTCAACTTCAAAAGCTCAGGTGTTGTTCCCAGTATCATGGAGGACCAGCCAAGGCTTTTACATACCTATAATAAGCTAAAAATCTACCCAAAAAATTCGGGAACACACAAACATATTCATAGATATATAAAAATAGTTATTATAGACATGAAAAAACACAAATTAAAGTTTATAGTCATACAGCTTCAAAAAAAATCTAAATGATGTCCAGCAATGATGTTTAGAGAGAAAGAGAGTGCAAAAATAAAATGTTTTAGGAATAATGAAGATAATAGTAGCTAGGCCTCCTTTTGATCAAGCTAAAATCGATAAATATGGGACCCATGCATTGGTAGTACCGTGGTAATGTCTAAATGCTTTGAATCAGAATTTTTTCATTTGTCTCACATAATGTGTTCTACAAAGATTCATTATTAGATTAATCGGCAAAGCAAAGAATAAAACTAGAATAAAAAAAATTGAAACCTCTAAAAAAATCTTATCATGTTTTGCTACACAGACAAAAATCAAAAACAGTTGAAAAATTATTTTCATACGAAATCATCCACATAATTAGTAGGGAATTTTGTGTTAGCCTCTCCTACGATGTTTCGTAGCTAGATCTCGATATGCTATCTATTGCGTCAATTCCACTAACTGTGACTCTATATAGGACATTTGCTGTTTCATTACATTCTTAATTTCTTTCATCTCATTATTCATTTCTTTAATTTCTTGTATTTCTTCTATCAAATAAGTAATCCACCCCTTCTTTTATTCTTAAATTTCCTACATTCCTTCCATCAAATTAATATACTGCTCATCATTCTTTTCTTTAATTTCATATAATTCTTCCTTCAAATGAGATATTTGCTCATCCTTTTTTCTTCATTTCGGTCTCCATAACTACAATACATTGATTTGTTTCCATTGCTTGTTATTCGACCGTCTCATCCACCATTGCTGAGATAGATGAATTAGAAGCACGACTACTACAACAAAATGCCACTCCCTTCGAGCTAATGTTGTACACTCACTACTTCTTATGACCTCCTATGGTTTCCAAATAAATAGGATCATAGTCAATTGGTTGAAGATCCATGTAACCCTCAACTTATTGATAAACAGCTGTCACACGTTCTTCCATTAGTTTGTGAGATAAAATAAAGAAAATTAATATTCTAGATATACATAAAATAAAATAAATATTTTGCATTCAAAATAATTTTAAAAATGTACTATAGTATTATAAAATTTTATTAATATAACAAATTCTTACAGTAATCATCTGAGACTTATTGTCAACAAACTGACCATCCACTTTCTTCATGTGTATCTTCCTGAAAAACTCATAAAAATTGGAATCTCGACCCAATTCTCCAGCCTAGAATATGTTTTTATTAAGTCATAAAAATCAAATTAACAAAAAAATTAAAAAAATTAATAAAACCATGCATAGATGTGATTTATTAGACCATTAGGACAACCACTAAATATATAAATATTTAAAATTTTAAAATTGTACGAAATCTCAAGCATGCTTAATGCTCAACTTTGACCATCCAGTGTGTCGACAGATTCATTGAACTTAGTCCAACTACCTCAGTTCATCGATGTTTTGCTGTCTATATTTGATTTTTTCTTCACTTATGGCTCCTCCCAATACTTAAGCTACTCCGGCCAGTCATCCTCGGATATAAAAATAAGTCTTTATTTCATATTCTTAAATATATGGACAAAATCATAAAACTGTTGGGTAGCTTTGATCTCTCATAATGACTTTATCTTTCCATCAAATTGGGGCGGCCAAATGCAATTATTCTATATATAGAAAAATCACAAAAATATTATATTAACAATAAAAACATAATTATTTACTACTTGAATAATAACCAACATAATAGTTAAGTAATTAGATAATTATTTTTCAATACTTTTGTTTTGTTATGTTTACCTAAAATTCATTAAAAAGAAGACTCTTTTGTCGATTCAGAAACTTTCTTCCAAGAGAATGCTTTAGTATCAGCCATTTTCTTGAAATACTTTGTAATTATAGTCGGACACTTGTGAAATAGAATAAAATTGTACAATTAAATAAATAACATTGAATACAAGCAAATCATAATAATATAAAAAAAACCACTCACAGTAACATCAAAATTTTTTTAAAGTCATATTTACATATTCTTTTAGCTCCCATCCACAATCTCAATTACAAACTTTGCACTGACTACAGAGAAAGGCATAACATTTAATGATGTCGTTTGTTTTGTAAATGGGGGAACTATCGGCATAAAATGTAGTGTAAAAGATAGAGATACATAAAAAGTGTGTGAAGGACACATAATGGTTGGTGGACTTATATCTGATAAAGGTGATAGTAGAGGTCTCAATGATGGTGTTGGTGAAGAAATGAAGATGGTGATTATGATGTTGAAGTCTAGATATGGTGGGTATGAGATTGTACTGATTTTGCAACATGATGTAACATAATAGATGAATTTAGTTCATTTCTCTGTCCATGTCTACCTCCAACATGGCCATGTCCTTTGGGAACCATCTACTAGACAAAATAAAATATAGAACAAATTATAGAGATACGATGAACAAGCATATATTTTAGAATAAAACACACCGATAGATTTCAACAAAATATAGAAAGTCTTTGATAGTTTAATATTATAATACAATTATAACAGTTTAATTATCATCATCACTGTCATCCTTCAATGAATTTTCTCATATTTTGTCTAATTCTGATAGAAGTTTGAACTCATCTTTAGATAGAAATTGATCATCTTCAATTTCTATTAGGCCACCATTTGAGTCACAAAAATTTTCTAAATATTCATCTACAATCATAGGCTCAATATTATTTATGTCATCTTCCTAGAATTCCAGTGCAATATCTAAGTCTGCACTTCTTTGTTGAGATGTTGGTACTTCAAAATTTGATCGAGCTTTGATTTTGCAAATTGCCCATCAATCACTTTTATCACGAGATAAACTCGGATATGTATAATAATATACGTGAGCGGCTTGAACTGCCATAATAAATGGCTCATCGATTATATATAAGTTTATGCTTAGCATCCACTAGCTTATAATCTGAATGAATCTTTGTGCTAGTATTTCATGTATATCTAAGTTTATGCTTAACATCCACTAGCTTATAATCTGAATGAATCTTTGTGCCCATATTTCATGTATGATCAAACCATACGCACTTTAATATTACAATCCTATTATTTTCGAGTCTATGATACTCCAACTCAATAACTTCTTTGAGTTGACCATAATAAGCAATCTCATCTGCACTATAACATGAGTCTTTAATACATACACCACTATTCATTGTTGTTTTAGAAGAATCGTGCCCAATTGTATGAAATTTATATCCATTAACAAAATGCCCAGGATAGGTTGTCACATATCTAAATGGGCCTTTACTTTGATTCTAAATGAAAATATTTGAATCTCTATCTAAATGATCAATTTCCTATGACATAAATTAAAAAAATGATATTAACAAATAAAAGATAATAATAAATTAAATACTTCAAAAATTTAAATCTTATTAATTCTCACATAATTTTTGAACCATTTCGCAAATTCAGTTTTTCTAGAATATAATCGAAACAATTACTAGAAATTACTGGTTGCCTATATTTTAACTGCTCAATATAAATACTTCACAAATATAAAAAGAGATAGAAAAATATATATCAATTTTTAATAATTCCTTTTAAAGATAAAATTAAATTATGATTAAACCTACAACCATTTTAAGTATACATGCTCAATATATGGTGCAACCTCCTCATAATAAAGTAAAACCTAGCTCCGGGTTGCTTTGTACTCTTTATTTATCATACATCTTTTCAATCCTCTTCCAAATGCTCTTCCATGGTGCTTGAAGATAGATAGTTTGTCCACAGAATCATCTTCTACCATCACATGACCTTTACCATTACGAGACACATTTCTATTCTTTGTATTTACATGATACTCAAAATAATATGAACAAAATGATGATGCTTCTTCTACTAAATATGTTTTGCAAATTGAACGTTCAACTTTTGCATTGTTTCTAACATTCAATTTCAACTTACGAAGATACCTACAACAAAATGTTAAATTTCAATTATATTAATTTACAATATTACTTTATGTATGAAATAATAAAACATAGAAAATTATATATATTTACCTCTGAAAAGAATACATCCACCTGTATTGCAATGGCCTTGCTATCCTTGCTTCATATGCCAAATGGACTGACAAATGTTTCATCGAGTCAAAAAATCTCAATGAGAATATCCATTCAAACTTACAAATAATAAGTAGAATGTCATTCTCCAGCCTCACCATGTCATCTATTTTGATTGTGGTTGTAGTTAGTTGTTTGAAAAACAAAGTTATGTAAGGACCTTCCAAACACTTTGGGGAAGTAATTCATTGGATGCAATTGGTATTAATCTCTGCATAAATACATGAGAGTTATGACTTTTTATTCCAAATATATTAAGAGTCTTCATATCAACGAATTTACCCATATTTGACACATATACATCAATAAATTTCAAAATTTTAACCCATTCACACAATATATGTCTTGCCTTCTTATCAAGTGGGTAACAAGCTTTTGGAAATTTTCCTGTTGCCTCATTCAGTTTCAATTCAGGATGTCGACAGTAATCATTCAGCTCTTGTCTTGATTTTAAAGTATCTTTTGTTTTTTCGTCTACATTAAGGACAGTGTTGGAAATATTGTCAAACATATTTTTTTCAATATGCATTACATCTAAGTTATGATTAATAAAATTGGAATTCTAATAGGGCAAGTCCCAAAATATACTATTTTTCTTCTAGCCAAATATTTTTCCTATTGGTCCATTACTTCCATTAGCAACCTTTTTAATTACCTTCTTCAAACACAAACTTTGAATCACTGTCATAATATCATCTCCTAAACGAACTGCTGGTGAAATTGTAATCACAATTTTATTTTTTCGAAATACAGTTCTATTTCTTTGAAATGGATGATTCGTAGATAGAAACTTATTATGGTTATCAAACCATGATTGTTTACCACTAAATTTGAGGATAAATGTATCGGAATTTTTCATGCAATACGAGCATGCGAATCATTTTGCAGTACTCCAACCAGACAATATTGAATATGCAGAAAAGTCACTTACCGTCCACATAAGGGCCGCCCGCATAATGAAATTTGTTTTTTTGAGATATCATATGTATTCACGCCAACATCCCACAAATGATTTAAATTTACAATAAGAGACATTAAGAAAATATTCAGCATGTCTTTTGGATTTTTTGGCCCTAGAACCAATTTTGACAAAAACATATATTGCTTCTTCATACACAACCACGAAGGAAAGTTGTAAGGTGTCACTATCAATGACCATGTTGAATAATATTGTCTAGTTTTCACAAATGGTTGAAATACATCATTGTTGAGACCCAATCTCACATTTCAACTTTCAGTTGCAAAATCTTGATGTCTATGATTAAAATGCTTCCTAGCAAGTGAATCTGATAGATGACTCATTACCTCTTCTTCAACCTCATGCTCAGAATGCCACCTCATATCATTTGCTATAGCATTTGATGCATATAGTCTCTGTAATCGAAGAATTAATAGAAAATAATACATCTTCTTAAATGCAACTTTCAATTTTTGTCACGTATCTACAACACGAGATGCCTTCTTAATTCGAGGATGATCAACAAACTTACAGCTAATTAAATCACTGTCACAGCCCCAATATAACGTACATCCATTGAAATAATAATGAATTTTTTTCAATTGGTAGAACCATTCCTCGTAGTAACTACTTAGTATTGTAAAAGTTGTTAGTGATCAAATTATTATCCGAAATAATCTCCTTCATTAGTTATGTCACCTGATCAAATAATTTCTTAGACATATGATATTTTGACTTAATGCTCATAAGTCGAGCCCCAAGTGACAATTTCAAATGTGTTTTACAACCAAGCAACAACTCTTTATCTGTAGCTCTAAGCATTTCATAAAATTTTTGAGCTTCAGGATTAGGTGGTTCATCCATATAATCCATATTGAAGTCAACTCTAGTAGCTTCAATTATCATTCTATGGTATGTGTTTAATGATACTTCACCACAAGCAAATGATTCAGTACTCTCATTTTGGTCAATGTTCAGAGCCATTGTACTTTACCCATGATAAATCCAAACAAAATAAATTGGCACAGCGCCATATTTAGCCAAATTGTATATTATAGTGTTTGCATCATGAAAAGGGATATTCTGACACTTGTGATGATTACTTGGATACTTAATTTTTTCTCCATCCATCCATCTCAATTGACTACAAGCAAAATTGATGAAAGTTCAAGCCCACTCAAAAAATATTTATTTAAAATTTCATTCATAAACTTTTTGTACATCCACTGATTATTTGAACACATTATCTCTCATTTTATTCACAAAAAATAATGCTTAAACATTATTTAGAATTAAACATTTTATTACTTCAAAATATACTAATAATTAAATAAAATTACATACAGATTAATATTTAAAAAATAAATATCATGTATATCGAGGCAAAGTGTTTGTAGAATCTACATGAATAGATAAAATGATTATTAGCATGATAAAGATTATAGATATCATGGTAATACTAGATAAAGGGAGCAACATAAGATAGTGCACAAGAAATGAGAGCAAAAAAGAATAACATTTAAAGTTTGAAGTGGGAAAGGGGGAGAGAGAGAGAGAGAGAGAGAGAGAGAGAAGGTGGGGAAAGAGAAAGAGGGGTAGAGAAATGGATAGATGGGGAGAGAGAGAGAGATAAAAAGATAGATAGATAGATAGATAGAGAGAGAGAATGGGGGGAGAGAAATGGCAAAAAGGAAAGAGAGGGAGAGAAAGGGAGAGAGAGGGGGGAGAGAGAGAACAAGCAAGAAAGGAGAGCGAGAAATAAAGAGAGTGAGTGAGTGGCATAGAAAGAAAAAGAGGAAGAGAGTGACACAGAAAGAATTAGAGGGAGAGAGACACATAGAGAATATACTATTAGAATGAGGAGTTATAATAAATAAAAAAAATTTCTTTGGTACAACCCTATCCAATATTACTTCTTTTTTCATATATAAGTTCACATATGAGCCTGAGGTACAAGAGCTGGGAATTGGTAAGAATACGACCCTTATTTGTATTATACCATATATGAGCCTGACCAACAGACACTCTCATGCTATGTGCTTACATATTGTTGATATTATATCTTTTTTCATTTAATTTAAAGTTAGTGCAACGAATTAGTATTATCCCATATATAATTAAATGTTAGTACACATATAGAAATTGTAGTTATAAATAGTTACATATAGTTAAACATATAGTTATATATATAGATATATGCATACATGTAGTTATAAATAGATATACATAAATGTATACAAAGTTTTAAAGAATTATATAGATCTACATATATGTATACATAATAAAAAAATAAAGTTATATTTATTTATATAAAGTTTTTATAGTTATACAAATATTTATATATAGATATACACATATAGTTAAGTATTATGTTGTATGTTTTTATACATATAAATATAAATATAGTTACATGTGCTTATACATATAGTTAATTGTCTAGTTAAACTTATATTTATACATGTATGAATATATATTTTTTTATATAATTTCATATATTTATACATATAGTTATGTATAGGTATGGATATACTAAAATACATTTTTTATACTAATATATAAAAATGTATATTGAATATATGTTGTTATACATATATTCAATATACATTTTAATATACATATATGTATATTAAAATATAATTATGTATAAAGTTTTTATAGTTATACATATAGTAAGATATAATTATTTATAGTTATATGTTATTATACATATAATATATATAGTTATAAAAAATTATATATAGTTAAAAATTTAGTTATATATATATATATATTCATACAAGTAGTTATAATTAGTTATACATAAATTATACAAAGTTATAAACAAATATATAGATTTACATATATGTATGCATATATGTATAAAAGTTTCAAATATAGTTATATTTTATTATAAAAAATTTTATTTAGTTTTACAAATATTTATATATAGTTATACACATATAATTAAACATAATGTTGTATGTTGTTATACATGTAACTATAAATATAGTTATATTTGGTTATAAATATAGTTACATGTGGTTATAAATAGAGTTACACATATAGTTATACTTATATTTATACATGTACGTATATATATTTATTCATAAAATTTTATAAAGTTATACATATAGTTATGTAGAGGTATAGATATAGTAATATATATTTTTATAAACTAATATATATTAAATATAAGTTGTAAATTATATATTTAAATATAGTTATGTATAAAGCTTTTATAGTTATACATATAATAAGATACAATTATTTATAGTTATATGTTATTATAGATATAGTATATATAGGCATACATATTTTTATATAGTTAAACATATAGTTATATAAAAATATATTCATACAAATAGTTATACATAAATAAATAAAGTTATAAATAAATATATAGATTTACATATATGTATACATTGTTACAAATATAGTTATATTTAATTATATAATGTTTTATATAATTATACAAATATTTATATATAGTTATACAAATATTTATATATAATTATACACATATATTTAAACATAATGTTATATGTTATTATACATGTAATTATAAATATTGTTACATGTGGTTATACATAGAGTTACACATTAGTTAGACATATATTTATACATGTAGTATATATATATTTTTATATAATTTTATATATGTATACATTGTTACAAATATAGTTATATTTAATTATATAGAGTATTATATAGTTATACAAATATTTATATATAGTTATACACATATAGTTAAATATAATGTCGTATGTTGTTATACATGTAATTATAAATATAGTTACATGTGGTTATACATATAGTTACACATATTGTTATACTAAGATTTATACATGTAGGTATATATATTTTTTCATATAATTTTATATATTTATACATATAGCTATGTATAGGTATAGATATAGTAAAATAAACTTTTATATACTAATATATAGAAATGTATATTAAATATAAGTTATAAATTATATATTTAAATATAGTTATGTATAAAGATTTTATAGTTATACATATAATAAGATATAATTATTTATAGTTATATGTTATTATACATATAGTATATAGCTATAAATATTTTTATATAGTTAAACATATAGTTATATATAGATATATTCATACAAATAGTTATTAATAAATATATAAAGTTATAAATACATATATAGATTTACATATATGTATACATAGGTACAAATATAGTTATATTTAATTATATAAAGTGTTATACAGTAATACAAATATTTATATATATTTATACATATATTTATATATAGTTAAACACATATAGTTAAACATAAAATTGTATGTTATTTTATAATTACATGTAGTTATACATATAGTTACACACATAGTTATACTTATATTTATACATGTAGGTATATATATTTAATTATATAATTTTATATATGTATACATATAGTTATCTATAGGTATATAAATGGTAAAATACATTTTTATATCCTAATATATAAAAATTTATATTAAATATATGTTGTTAAATATATTTTTAATTATAGTTATGTATAATATTTTATAGTTATACATATAGTCAAAGAAAATTATATATAATTATATGTTCTTATACATTTGGGATCCAATGGCAAAAAGACAAAAAATATAAAACAAACAAGTTCGGCTTACAACAGATTAGAACAAAGTAAATGCGGCCTTGTATTTCAGGCATGCAATATATAAATATAAATACAATTTGAATCGCCCTAGAAATTGATGCTGACATCCGCATAACAGAACAAAACTCAAGCAAAATTGGCAAAGATTAGATCCACATCTAGATTTATCAACAAAGTTTGTCTCATCTTGCTAAAATTGTTTATGACTTGCTGGAAATGTAATTGGAAAGACAATCAAGACCCTTGTAGAGGCCCACCCCAGAGTTAGCACAGGTGCTCTGAATGTGCCAAAGGTGTTGGCGAAGAGAGTGAAGTCCTTATATGACAGTAATTTCAGTTGCATACATCGCATTGGTAAGATATTGTTTATTGGAAAACACCAGCAAAACTGCATCTCGATGCTTTTCCTTGTTTAGCATCCTATGCAACTCATCACTGGCTTCAACAACTCGATCTCTGTCATTGCTGTCCACCACAAATATGAGTCCTTGGTCTCAATGACAAAGGGTGAATCTTGTCTTGACCCCAACATCACACACAGTGAAATTTATGCTTTTATTTTCTATAGTTTTTACACGGAAGACTTTAGTAGGAATTGTGGTGATAATTTCACCAAGCTTCAATTTATACAGAATAGTTTCCTTACTGCCAACATCAAGACCTAGCATCAAAATCCTCATCTCCTTGTTGGCAAACAACTTGCTAAATAGCTTTGTGAACGTAAACCTCATTTATTCCACTAACTCTGAATCCCTTTGTCATATGGCAGTGAATAGATCTAATGAGAGAAATAAACAGAATTAATAGACCTCAAGAGATGGTCACCAGAGTAGGCAGTCAAGCTCTACATGTTCTAATAGCTATAGTATATATAATTAAAATTAGATTTATATTAAACATATAATTATATATAAATATAATCATACAAGTAGCTATAAGTAGTTATATATAAATATATACAAAGTTATAAATAAATATATAGATTTAATTATATGAATAGATATATGTATACATAGATACAAATATTTATAAATAGTTATACATATATAGTTATAAATATGTATGTAATTAAAGATATAGTTATATATAACAGTTTTATAGTTAAACATTTAGTAAAATACTATTATATATAGTTATATATTATTATACATATGATATATTTTGTTAAAAATAAAATTATATAGAATTACTAATATAGTTATAAAATATTATATAGTTAAAAAAATAGTTATATATAGTTATTAATATAGTTATAAAAATAGTTTACATAGTTAAAAATATAGTTAAATATAAATTATGAAGAGTTTTATATAGTTATACAAATATTTATAAATAGTTATCATATAGTATGATAACAACACTCTCTCAAATGCCCAATTGAATTACACCACTATAGAGAAAGAACTTGTATAAACAATCTTTTCTTTTGGAAAATTAATATCATATTTATTGGGAACCAAAGACATAGTATATACTAAATATTCTATAATCAAATATCTCATAGAAAAGAAAGATGTCCGTCCTATATTGATTTTATGGATATTACTATTACAATAGTTTGAACTAGAGATATTAGATAAGAAATCTACATATAATCAACATTGAAAATAGCTTATCAAGACAAGGAAAAGAAGATAGAATAGTTGTTGAAGAAGATATTAGATAGATTTTTTTATTTGAACAAATTATAATATTGAATGAAAATGTAACTTCATGGTATGTAGTATTGAATGAACCTTATCATTGCAAGTAGAACTCTGATCAAATTTTGAGGCAAAGTGTTATAGTAGAACTCTCAACAAATTATAATATTAGATAGATATTAGATAAGAAATGTCACTTTTTGCTCATGCTCTCGCCAATTTGTGGACCATTTTAATATTTATGTGCTCAAGTATTTTTTTTGTCAAAATTAATATTGATATTTACATATATTTGCATAAATATATATGTCCATAAATACTGCTCTACACACACACACACATTTATACATCCATATACATTACTATACATTATATATCATCATACACATTTTTGTACTTTTGTATATATTCACACATGTATCTACATTTTCAAAGTAGTGTGTATATATTTGTATGCATGCATATACTATTGTACACCCACACAAACATACACATATACCTATATAGGTAATGTATTTCTAAAGTTACACATGAATCTATTATGTGTGTATGTGTGTAAATGTATTTAAAATTTTTTGATTTTGAAAATTTAATTAAAATAAAATATTATATAAATTATTGTAAATTATGTATATTTAAAACAAATATTTGTGTGTGTGTGTGTTATGAATGTGTGTGTGTGTGTGTGTGAAGCATATTAATGCATAAAATGAAATTATGCATTATATATATGAGCATCTATTTTATTCATAGTTATTTTTTTAATATTTATATTAAAATAACTATTATTATACTCATATAAATAAATGAAGTTGGCATATTTGTAAATTATTTTGTTTTTACATTTATGTTTAAAATGAAAATATAGTTCATAAATAAATAATATTATTTTTGTTTTTCTATATAAATTTTTTATTAAAATATTAGTGTCTATGATACATTTCTACCTATTATTTATTGTTTTTAATAAATTTTTAGAAACTATAAAATTCAAATAAATATAATCCAGTGCATATAGATACATGCCTTTAATATTTGGTAAAAAATCAATTATTTCATTTAATTATGTTCAAACAAAACAAATTACCATATAAATACATGAGTAAATTTTTCTACAAGTAATTATTTTTTAATTTTTATTCAAAATATATAAATGACCATATCAATATATGAATTTGTTTTTTTTCATTAATTATTTTTTATTTTTTTTTTAAATTTAATACATTACAATTTTTTTTTTGTAATTAATAAATACATTTCAAGCATTGTTTATTTATAATAAATATAACATATTGCATATTTTGAGGCGAAAATTTTATTTTGTAGAAAATTTTTAATTTTACAGTTTTAGCTTTGTAAATTAAAACTACATCACGTATATATTTTAAAAATTTTTTATAATATTTATTACACAAACATATTGTTATTTATTTTGAAATTTACAACATGTATTTTAAACAAATGAACATTTTATTAGAAATCAATTTTAGTTAAATGATATTATGTGAAACAAAAATACAAAATCTAAACATATTAAATCATAATAATTATACATACATATACAAATATAATAAAAATACATTTAAGGTTGAAAAAATTAAATTTAAGTTCCTAAAATATATGGAAAAATGATAAAGATTTATACAATATCCAAAAAAAAATATGTATGAATGAGATGAATGATATGAATGGATATTAAGTTTCTGAAGCATGTTGTTATACATGTTGTAGATGTAGTTATATATTATTATTCATGTAATTATATATATGAAGACATATGGCTATGTATAGGTATTGATGTAGATAAATACATTTATATATAGTAATATGTTGAATACATATTGTTATATATATATATATATATGTATGAATGTATGTATGTATGCATGTATATTAAATATATATTGTTATATTTATATATAGTTATTTTTATGTATACTATTTTTATAGTTATAAATATAGTAAAATACACGTATATAAAAAATTTGAATTATATCACACATGCATATTGATGTAAAGTTATGTTTAAATACACTTGAATAAAATACACTTATGTTTATGTATGTTGTTTATGTATACTGTTTATATATAGTTATGTATATTAATGTAGATATCAAATTAGCATACCAAATACCACCCATGTTTACTTTTTATGGTTACTGTTTATATATAGTTATGTATATTAATGTAGATAAATACATTTATATATAGTAATATGTTGATATACTTATTGTTAAATATATATATATATATATATATATATATATATATGTGTGTGTGTGTGTGTGTGTGTATTAAATATACGTTGTTATATTTATATATAGTTATGTTTATGTGTACTATTTTTATAGTTATAGATATTGTAAAACACTTATATAAGAAATTATATTATATCACACCTGAATATTGATGAATAGTTATGTGTAAATACACATATATAAAATACAATTATGTTTATGTATGTTGTTTATGTATATTGTTTATATATAGTTATGTATACTGATGTAGATATAAAGTCGACATACCTACTGTGCACCATCAACATATACACAATGAAAATGCATTATATCACAAATGCATGAAGTATGTATATGAATAAGTTTATATAAGCAATCCAAGCTTACCATGGTGATTAATGAAGATGAATTTCAGAATAAAAAATATCAGAATCAAAATGCACACTTTTGCATAAAGATAATCGATGAAGAATTAGGATAGAAAACATACCTTAAATCAATAAGAAATCTCGCTTATATTACTCTTCGATTAGGTTTTGATGTCTTAGTGTCGAGAGATAGAGGTGGACAACGGGGGACTTAGCCGATTCCTTTGTTAGAGTTATCTCTTGCGTCTCGACAACAAGTGATTATATATATTACCAAAATATTTAATCTTTTAATTATAAAAACATTAAATAAATAATATATATATATATATAATATAATATAAAAAGACTAATTTTTTTATTTATTATCAAAATTTTTTCAACAATATTCATGTGCGTGTAGCAAGGTACACATGAAAAACAAATAGCTTATAATTTTTTATTATAAAATTAATTAAATAATATATATATAAACAAATTGAAACAATATATGCTTAGCCTTATAAAAAAAATCAAATAGCTACAAAATTTACAAACGTTATATAATAAGACATACATGAAAAGATGATTTGTTTTCTAGCCACTCTCCTAAGAGTTATAAAATATTATTAATGTTAAAAATATATAAATATATATTTTTTATGGTGATAAATTTTTAAAAATTCATATTAATTATTATGAAGATAATATGAAATAATTTTAAAGGAATAAAATTTGATATTCTTTGATATCATTAATAATTTTTAAAATTCAAAAAATTACTTAAAGTGATAAGATCATTAAAAAAAGTTATATTTATTATTATAATATGTACTGAATGTTAAAAGATAATAGTAAAAATATTACTCAATTGTTTAATTCTTAAAAAATTTATCAGGGGCAAACATCTATGTATGATATTCTTAAAAAGCTAATAAATAAATAGATATATATAGTTATATAGAAAAACAGATAAGTAGACATAGTGATATATAGTTAAATAGATAGATAGATTATTAGATAGATATATAGATAGAGATTTAAAGATATATAAATAGACATATATATAAATAGATAGATTAATAGATAGATAGATTGATATATTGATTGATAGATAGATATTAAAATAGATTGTTAGACTTTTAAATAGATAGATAGATAGACTAATTGATAGACAGATAGATAGATAGACAGATAGAGAGAAGAATAGATAAACAAATAAATAGACAAATAGATTGATATATATAAAGAAAGATTGATTGATTGATTGATTGACATATATATGATAGATTGATAGATAAGCATATAGATAGATAGATAGATAGATATACAGATATATAGATAGATAAATAGACAGATAGATAGAATGTATAGATAGATAGATATACAGATAGATAGATATATATTTAGATATATAGATAGATATAATTATAGATTTATAGATTTATAGACAAATAGATATATACACAGATATTTAGATATATTGATAGATAGACAAAAAAATGATTGATTTTTAGATAGATACATAGACAAATTGATAGATAGATAGATAGATGCAAAGATAGATAAACAAATATATAACCACATAGTTAGACCAATAGAGAGATAGATAGAAAGTTAGATAGATAAATAGATTCATAGACATATTTATAAATAGATAGATATATAGATACATAAATAGATAAATAGATTTTTAAATAGATAGACAATAGAAAGATAGATGGATAGATAGAAAGAATGATTGATACATAAATAGTTAGATATACAAAAAAGTAAATAAATAGATACATTGAAAGATAAATTGAAAGATAAATATATAGTCAAATAGTTGGATAGATAAATAGACAAATTGATATACAGATAGATATACATAAGTAGTTACAGATATATTTATATATTTAGAAAGATTGAAAGATAAACATATAGATAGTATATTGATAGATAGACATAGACACAGACAAATAAATAGGTAGAAAATAGGCAAAAAGATAGACAGATAGATAAAAGACAGATTGACACACATGGATAAACAGATAGATAGATATATAAACAGATATATATATATATATATATGCAGATATATAGACATATTGATAGATAGAAAGATACAGAGAAATATAGATAGATAGATTGATAAATAGATCGATCGATAGATAGAAAAACAAATAGACAGATAGATAGATAGATATAATTATATAAAAATAGACAGACAAATAGATAGATATTTAAAAGATAGACAAATAGATAGATAGATAGACATAATGATATAAAAATAGATAGAAAAATAGATACATAGATAAAAGATAGATAAATAGATACAAAGATAGATAGACAGATAGATAGATAGGTAGATAGATTGTTAGATTGATAGATAGATAAATAAATAGATAGTTAGATAGATGACAGACAAATAGATAGCTAGATAGATAAACAGATAGATAGATAGACAGATAGATAGATATATAAATATATAAATTATTAGATATATAGATAGATAAATAAATAGATAGGTGATAGATAAATATATATATATATATAGACAAATAGATATACAGATAGATATACATATAGATAATAGAAAGATAGATAGAAAATAGATAGATAGATAGATGTATACATAGATAGATAGATAGATAGATAGATAGATAGATAAAATAGATAGATAGACAGACAATTATATAGATAGATAGATAGATAGGTATATAGATACAAAGATAGAAAAAAAAGATAAACAAACATAAAGATAGACATATAGATAGAAAGACAGATAGATAAAGATAGACAAATATATAGATAGACTGGAAGATAGGTACGCAGACAGATAGACAGAAATACAAATATATCGATAGAAAAATAGACTAAAAGATAGATAGTTCGATAGATAGATAAAGAGATAGACAGACAGACAGATAGATAGATAGATAGATATATAATGGAATTGATAAAGAGATAGATATAAAGATTGATAGATCAATTAATAGATATATTGATAGACATATCAATTGACAGCTAGATAGACAAATTTATACACAGATAGATGAATAAATACATAGATAGTAGATAGAGAGATAGATCGATAGATTATTATATATATATATATATACATAGATAAATATTTAGATAGAAATATAAAGATAGATAGACAGATTGATCGAAAAAAAGATTGACAGATAGAATTTCAGATATAAATACAGATTGATACGTAAATTGATAGATAGATATACATATAGAAAGAAAGATAGATAGACAAAAAAATACATAGATATATAGATAGATTGATTGATAAATAAATAAAAAGATAGAACTTAGAAGATTAACATATAGATAGATAGACAGACAGACAGACAGATAGATAGATAGATAGACATATAGATAGACAGATAGAAAAGTAAATAGATAGAAGGATAGATAGATATATAGATAGATAGACATATGATAGACAGAAAGATAGATAAATAGATAAATAGATAGATAACATATAGATAGATAGATAGATAAATAGAAATATTGATCCATAGATAGATGGATAGATAAATAGATAGATAGATAAATAGATAGGCAAATATATAGATAGATAGATTGACATATAGATAGATAAATTTATAGACATATAGATAAATTGAAAGAAATACATATAGATAGATAGACAAACATATAGATTATTAGATAGCTAGCTAGATAGATAGATAAATAATTTAATAGTTAGGAAGACACATAGATAGATAGATAGACATATAAATAGATTGATAGACATACAAATAGACAAATTGATATATGAATACATTGATTGATCGACATAAAGATAAATAGATAGATAGATAGATAGACATATAGACATATAGACATATAGATAGATAGATAGATATATAGATAGAATACAAACAAATAAAAAGACAAATAGACAAATAGATTGATAGACAAATAGACAAACAGATAGATAGATAGATAGATAGAAATGTAGATATATATATATATATAGACTTTTATAAAGATAGATAGACACACAGATAGATAAATAGAAAGTTAAACATATAGATAGATAGATAAATAAATAAATAGATAGATAGATATATAAATAGAGAGAGAGAGATCCATGAAAGATAGTTAGATAAATAGATTGACAGATAGATGGGTAGATTTATAGATAGGTTGATATACATATAGTTAAATAACTAAATAAATAATTAGATAGATAGATATACAAATAGAGGGATAGATAAATATACAAATAGAGGGATAGATAGATATATAGATAGATTGATTGATTAATAGGCAAATAGTTAGATAGATAGATAGACAGACATACAGATAGATATTTTCACAGATAAATAGACACATAGATATAAAAATGAATAGGCAGATAGATAGTAAGATTGATAGATAGATAGAAAGATTAATAGATATATAGATTGTCACATAGATAGATAGATTAATAGATATATAGATTGACACATAGATAGATAGATTGATATAATTATTTATAGATATATAGTTAGATAAACAGAAAGATTGATTTTAATGATAGATAGATAGATAAATAAATAGAAAAATAAATAGATAGATAGATATATAGGTATATTGACAGATAGATAGATAGATAGATAGATAAAAAAATTTTTATTCAGAAAAGTTGATAAATAGATAGATACATAGATATATAGATTGAAAGTTATACAGATAGATAGATAGATAGACTGATAAATAGATAGATATATAAGATAGATAAATAGATGACAAACATATAAACAGACAAATAGATAGACAAAAAAATAGATATATAGATAGAGGGATAGATAGATAGATAGATAAACAAATAAATAGACTTATATATAGATAGATAGATTGATTGATACACAGATAGATAGATTGATACACAGATAGATAGATAGATAGATAGATAGGCATACATATAGATAGATTGATAGATTTATAGAAAGATTGAAAGATAGATAGATAGATAGATAAATTGATTGATTGATTGATAAAAAGTCACATAGCTAGATAGATAGATAGCTATACAGATAGAGAGATAGATACATAGATAAATAGATAAATAAATAGTTAGATAAATAGACAGATAGGTAGACTGACATATAAATAGATAGATAGTCATATGGATAGATAGATAAATAGACAGATAGGTAGACAGACATATAAAACGATAGATAGTCATATAGATAGATAGATAGATAGACAGATATAAAGACAGATAGATAGACTGATAGATAGATAGATTATAAAGATACTGATAGACTAATAAATAGACTAATAGATTCATGGATAGATAGAATGATTGATTGATATATGGATTGATAGAAAAATAAATAGACAAATAGATGCATAGATATATATACAGATAGATAAACAAATTGATAATTAGATTAATAAAAAGAATGATAGATAGATTGATAGATAGATTCATAGACAGATTGAAAGACAGATTGATAGGTAGATTGATAGATAGGTTGATTGACATATTGATAGATAAAATTATAAATATATAGATTGATAGAATTATAGATAGAAAGATAGATATATAGACAGATATATAGATAGATAGATTATTAGACAAAAATATAGATAGACAAAAAGATAGATAGGCAAATAGAAACATATATAGATAGATATATAAAAACACAGAAAGAAAGATAGATAGATATATATATATATATATATAGACCGAAAGATAATAGATATATAGGAAGATTAATAGTCAAATAGATAGACAAATATATAGAGAGATAGTTATATAGATAGATAAATAGAATGATAATAGAAATACAGATTGATAGATAGTAATAGATAGACAGAATGATAATAGATATATAAAATGATATATACTAAAATAGATAGATATACAGATAGATATATAAATAGATATATAAATAGATAGAAAGATAGATAAATATACATATACGTACAGATAAATAGATAGATAGAAAGATAGATAGACAAACAAATGGATAAAGTGATGGAGAAACAAATAGACAAATAGATAAAAAATAGATTGGAAGATTGATTGATAGACAGAAAGATAGATAAATAAATAGACAGATGAATAGACAAGTAGAAAAATAGATAGAGATAGATAGATATATAAACATGTAGATATATTTATAGATATACTTACAAATAGATCGATAGATTGACATACACATAGATAGAAAGATAGATAGATAGATAGATAAAAGGATTGGTATTAAAATTGATAGACAGATTGATAAATATATTGATAGACACAAATATATAGATTAAAAGACAAATATATCGAAAAATGAATAGATAGAATGATTGAAAGATAGATAAGCAGATAGATAGATAGACAAATAAATAGGTAGATAAACAAACAAACAGATAGATATTTTAACATAAAGAAAGACAGATTGAAAAATAGATAGATAGATAGACATACATGTAGATATATAGATGGATAGACAAAAAGATAGATAGACAAACAAAAAGACAAATAGATAGATAGATATTTAGATATATAAATAGATAGATAGAAAAATAGATAGACAGATAGCTATATAGATAGACAGACAAATAGATCGATAGATAGATAGATAGACAGACATATAGATAGATAATGAGAAATAAAGATAGATAGATAGACAGACAGACAGACAGATAGATGGATAGACAAATAGATAGTCATATAGATAGACACACAAATAGATAGATTGATAGACATATTGTTAGACATTTTTAAAAATAGATAAATATACATATAGATTGGAAGATTGATAGAAATATAGATAGAAAGATAGATATATAGATAGATATATAGATAGATAGATAGACATATAGATAGATACAAAGAAAGTTGATAGATAATTTCATAGAAAGATTGAAAGAAAGATAGATAGAATGATTGATAGAATGATTCAAAGATAGATAGAGTGATGGATTGATAGAAAGATAGACAGACAGAAAGGCATATAGAAAAATAGATAGATAGTTAGATATAAAGATATATAGATAAATAGACAAATAGAAAAATAAATAGACATACATATAGACAGATAGATATATAGATAGATAGATAGGCAGATAGTTGGAAAGATAGACAGATAGATAGACAAATTGATAGATAGATAGATTAAAATATAGATAGATAGACAGACAAACAGATAGATAGATAGATATATAAACAAGTAGATAGATAAATTGATAAATAAATTGATAGACAGATTTAAAATTTGATATATAGACATATAGATAGGAATTTTAATAGAAAGATAGATACATAAAAATATAGATAGATAGACAGACTATTAGGTAATAGATAGATACATAGATACACAGATAGAAAGATAGAAAGATTGACACATATATAGATAGAAAGATTGACTGATAGATAGTAAAATAGATACATAAATAGATAGATAGATATATAATTAGGCATAAAAACATATATATAGATAGACAAATAATTATATAGGTAGATGCATAGAATGATATTAGATAGATATATATATATATAGATAGAAATACATATTGACATATAGATAGATAGATCGATTGATAGATAAACAGATATAAATATAGACAAATAGGAAGTTATATAGATACATATTTATACCTATTGACATATAGATATATAAATAGATAGAAAAATAAACTGGTAAAAATATAGAAAGAACGAAAGATAGATAGATAAATATACAATTAGACAAATAGATAGATAGACAAATATATAGATAGATAGACACATAGACTAATAGGCTGGTAGGCTAAAAGATAGATAGAAACATAGACTGATGGACTAAAAAACAAATAAAGAGATTGATAGTTAGGTAGATAGATAAATAGATAGATATATAAATAGACAGATAGAAAGATAAATAGAGAGATAGATAGATAGAGAGTTTGATTGATATAAAGATAGATAAATAGATAAATATATAGATAAAAAATATATAAAAATAGATAGATAGATAGATAAATAGATAGAAAGATGAGCAATAGATAGATTTAATAAATAGATAAATAGTTAAATGATTTAAAATAGTTAGCCAAATAGATAAAAAGATAGATACCTAGATAGGTAGATAAACAGATAGACATATAGATAGATATATAGGCAAATTGTAAGTTAAATAGTTAAATAGATAGATTCACTGATAGACTGATAGATAATAAAATAGATAGATAGGTAGAGAGATAGATTAATAAATAGATAGACAGACAAATAGATATATAGACAAATCAATAGATAGGTAGATTTGTAAATAGTTATAAAAATAGATAGATAGACAAATAGAAAGATTGATATATAGAAGATAAACAGATAGCTAGATAGAAAAATAGACTGAATATAAAATATATAGATAGATAGATTGATAGTTATACAAAGAAATAAATAAACAGATAGATAGATAGATAGACACATATATAGATAGATAGACAGAAAGATACATGGATAGATAAATAGATAAATATACTCAAAAATAGAGGAACCAATGAACAAATAGAAAGAAATATATATATAATATAAAGATAGAGAGATAAATAGATTAATACATATAGAGATAAATAGATAGACTAATAGAAAGATAATCAGATATTTAGATAGTTTATTTGACATATATATATATATAGATAGATTGATAGATTTATAAATAAAAGATAGAGATTGACAAAAAGACAAATAGATAGATACACAAATATATATATAAATAAATAGACATATTGATAAATAGACACATATATAGAAAGACATATAGATAGATACATATAAAGATAGATAGATAGCCAGATAGATAGACACATAAAGATATGGATAGATTGATATATTGAGATATAAAAAGATGGACTATTAGAAAATTAATCAGACAGATAGATAGGAAAATAGACCGATAGACATATGGACAGATAGGCCAATAGGCAGATAGAAAGAGAGATAGACAAATATAAAGCTATACACATTGTGAGATTGACTGATAGACTAATTGGCTAAATTCTAGAAAGATAGTTATATAATTAGACAGACAGACAGATAGATAGATAGATAGATAAATCGGTAGACTGATTGATAAATATATAGATAGCTAGATAGTTAGAGAGAAACATAGATAGATACAATGATAGATAGACAGACAATTAGATAGATTAAAAGATAGGCAGAAAGATAGATACATAGACATATAGATAGATATATAGATAGATAAACTGATAGAGTATTAGATAGATAGTCAGATTGATAGATACATATACAAATAGACTGATAGATAAATAGACACATATATAGATAGATAAATAAATAGACACATAGATAGATATTCAAATATATTGATAGATTAATATACAGATAAAAAATAGGCTAATTGACAAAGAGGTAGATAGATAGATAGACAATTTGATAGTTAGACATATAGAATGATATATAGATATATCAATAGATAGATAGAATATATATAGATATATAGATAAAAATAAATATAGATATACACATAATGAGATAGATAGAAAGACATATAGATAGATATACACATAAATACATAGACACTTATACAACAAATAAAATAGACAAATAGATAAATAGATAGATAGTTATCTAGGTCATCTAGATAAATAGATAGATAGGCAGATAAACAATTAGATGGGTAGACTTAACGGTAGTAAGATATATTAACAGATAGATAGATTAATTGATAGATAGATAGAAAGAAAGATAGTGAGATAGCTCAATCTATTAGATAAATAGATATATAAATAGCTCTATATTTACATAGAAAGATAGATAGACATATAAACATTTAGATAAATAAACAAATAAACAAATAGATATATAGATAGATAGACAAATTGACATTAAGATTGAAAAATAAATAGATACATAAATAGATTAATAGATAGGTAGACAAATAGAAAAATATACAAATTGAATGATAAATAGCCAGATAGACAGTTTGATACATAAATAGACAGATAGATAGATCAATCCATAGAAAGAAAGATAGTTAGATGGTTACATAGATAGACAGATAGACATATAGACATTTAGATAATTTAATAAATAATCATATAGATATATAGCCAGATAGGGAAAGAGAAAGACATTTAGATATATATATATATATAGAAAGATACACATAGAGATAGCTAGACAAATTGATAGAAAGACAAATAGATTGACAAACAAATAGAAAGAAAGATAGATAGATAAATAATTAAATAGATAGAAAAATAAGCAAATAGGCTGCTAGAGAGATAGACATATAGATAGAATAATAAATTGATAGATAGTTAGATAGATAGACAGACATATAGATAGAAATTTAGACACATAGACACATTGACAAAGAGATAAATCGATATATAGATATATAGATAGACAAATAGACATGTAGACAAATAGACAGATAGATAACTAAATAGACAAATCGATAGATAAATAAATAGGTAGATAGAAAAATAGGTAGATACATAGATAAACATATAGCTAGATTGGAAAATAGTCTAAAAAAGAAATATATAGATAGATAGATAGATAGACAGAAAGATAGACAGATAGATAGATAGATAGACAAATAGAGAGATAGATAGATAGATACATAGATAGATAGACACATATAGAGTGGACATTTTGATAGATAGAGATATAGAAAGATAAACTATTAGAGAAATACTTAGATAGATAGATAGACACATATAGAATGGACATTTAGATAGATAAAGATATAGAAAGATAGACTATTAGAGAAATACTTAGATAGATAGATAGATAGATACTATGAAAGATAAACGTATAGATAGATAATTAAATCTCAATATTTATAGATAAATAGATCATATAAATATAAAGATAAATAGAGATTTGCATAGATAGATATAAAAATAGATATAGATAGCCAAATACACAAATAGATAGATACAAACTTAGATAGATAGATAAATAGATAGATAGATAAATAAATAAATAGATATGCAAATAGACAAATAGATTGATAGTTAGATATATGGATATATATATTGATAGGTAGATAGACATATAAAAAGATAGATAGAATACAAGATATATAGATAGATAGAAAGCTAAATAGATAGATAGATAGCTAGACAGATAGAAATGTAAACAAATAGATAGACAGACAGAAAGAAATAAAGAAAGAAAGATTGATAGGTATATAACTAGACAAATAGACAGATTGATTATTAGATAGATAGAAAGAAAGACAGTTAGATAGTTTGGTAGATAGATAATTTGACAAATAAATAGTTTGATAGAATGATTGATAGAAAGATAGAAAATTGAATTGTTACATAGATAGATAGACATATAGACATTTGGATAAATAAATAAATAAATAATTATATATAGAGAGAAAGACAAATAGATAGTTAGATAGATACATATATATATATAGATAGATAGATGGACATATAGATACCTAGACAGACAGATATATAGATAGATAGATAGATAAATAGATAGATAGATAGATAAATAAAAATATAGATAGATAGATAGAATGATAAACAAATAGACTAATAGACTCATAGATAGCTAGAGAGATAGATAGATGGATAGATAGATAGATAAATAGATAGATAGGTAGGTAGATAGGTAGATAGATAAATAGACATATAGACACATAGACAAATAGATAGATAGATAGATAGATAGATATACAGATAGACACATCGACACAAAGATACATAGACTGATAGATAGATTCATAGATAGACAAGTACACATCTACACAAATACACGAATATACAAATAAATAATAAGACAATTACACAAATAGATTCATAGATGCTTAGTCAGATAGGAAAATAGATAGATTGATAGATTGATAGAAAAATAGACACATAGATAAACAGATAAATAGACGAATAGACAAATAGATCGGTAGATATATAGAGAAATATATAGATAGATAGATAGATAGATAGAAATAAAAATAGATAGATAGTTAGTTAGTTAAAAAGATAGATAGATATATATATAAATAGTTAGCTAAATGGATTGACAAATATACAAATATTTAGATAGAAAGATTGAAAGATTGACATATATAGTGAAAGACATTTAGATAATTAGATAGATTTATAGATAGATAGATAAATACATAGACTTATTCACAGAAAAACCAAAAGGCTTATAGAGAGTTATATTGATAGACATACAGACATATAGATAGATAGATAGATAGATAGATAGATAAATGGATATATAGATTGATTGAAAGAGAGATGGATAGACAGATATAATAATACATGGATATATATACAAATAGATAGATAGACAAAAAGATATATAGACATATAAACACAAATATAAATAATCAGATAGATAGATAGACTAATAGACTGATAAAAGAATACATAGTTAGATTGTTATACAGATAGATAGATAGACATACAGATTGATAGATAATTAGATTGTTAAACAACTAGATAAATAGATAAACAAAGAGACAAATTAAAGATAGATAATTAAAATATAGAAAGATAGACAAATAGTCAGATAGAATGATGAATAAATAGTCAGATAGACTGATAAACATAAAGACACATAGGTAGATAAATAGACAGCCAGATAGATAGATATAAAGATATGTAGATAGACATATATATAGATATATAGATAGGCAGATAGATAGATAATCAAATAGATTTATAGATAGATAGAAAAATAATTAGATACACAGTTTGACAAAATGATAGATAGATAGATAGGTAGACAAATAGACAGATAAATAGTTAGCCAGATAGATAATTTGATTAATATATAGACATGTAGATAAATAAGTACATAGACTAATAGGCGTATATATGAAAAGATAGAAAGAGAGATAGATTGATAGACATAAAGACACATAGACAAATAGATAGATAGATAGATAGACATGTAGACACATAGACAAATAGATAGATAGATAGATATACATATAGACACATAGACACAAAGATACATAGACTGATAGATAGATTCATAGATCGACAAATACACTTCTACACAAATACACGAATGTACAAATAAATAATAAGACAATTATACAAATAGATTCATAGATGATTAGTCAGATAAAAAAATAGATAGATTGATAAAATTATAAAAAAATAGACACATAGATAAACAGATAAATAGACGAATAGACAAATAGATATGTAGATAAATAGGCAAATATATAGATAGATAGATAGATAGACAAATACATAGATAGATAAATAGATAGAAAGAAAAATAGATAGATATATAGTTAGTTAAAAAGATATATAGATATATATAAAAACAGTTGGATAAATGGATTAACAAATATACAAATATTTAGATAGAAGGATTGAAAGATTGACATATATAGTGAAAGACATTTATATAATTAGATAGATTGATAAATAGATAGATAGATAAATACATAGACTTATTCACTGAAAACCCAAAAGGCTTATAGAGAGTTAGATTGATACACATACAGACATATAGACATATAGATAGTTAGATAGTTATCTAGATAGATAGATAAATGGATATATAGATTGATTGAAGGAGAGATGGATAGATAGATATAATAATACATAGATATATATACAAATAGATAGATAGACAAAAAGATATATAGACATATAAACACAAATATAAATAATCAGATAGATAGATAGACTAATAGACTGATAAAAGAATACATAGTTAGATTGTTATATAGATAGATAGATAGACATTTAGATTGATAGATAATTAAATTGTTAGACAACTAGATAAATAGATAAACAAATAGACAAATTAAAGATAGATAATTAAAATATAGAAAGATAGACAAATAGTCAGAAAGAATGATGAATAAATAGTCAGATAGACTGATAAACATAAAGACACATAGGTAGATAAATAGACAACCAGATAGATAGATATAAAGATATGTAGATAGACATATATATAGATATATAGATAGGAAGATAGATAGATAATCAAATAGATTTATAGATAGATAGAAAAATAATTAGATACACAGTTTGACAAAATGATAGATAGATAGATAGGTAGACAAATAGACAGATAAATAGTTAGCCAGATAGATAAATTGATTAATATATAGACATGTAGATAAATAAGTACATAGACTAATAGGCGTATATATGAAAAGATAGAAAGAGGGATAGATTGATAGACATGAAGACACATAGACAAATAGATAGATAGATAGATAGATAGACATGTAGACACATAGACAAATAGATAGATAGATAGATATACATATAGACACATAGACACAAAGATACATAGACTGATAGATAGATTCATAGATAGACAAATACACTTCTACACAAATACACGAATGTACAAATAAATAATAAGACAATTATACAAATAGATTCATAGAAGATTAGTCAGATAAAAAAATAGATAGATTGAAAGAATTATAAAAAAATAGACACATAGATAAACAGATAAATAGACGAATAGACAAATAGATAGGTAGATATATAGGCAAATATATAGATAGATAGATAGATAGACAAATACATAGATAGATAAATAGATAGAAAGAAAAATAGATAGATATATAGTTAGTTAAAAAGATATATAGATATATATAAAAACAGTTAGATAAATGGATTAACAAATATACAGATATTTAGATAGAAGGATTGAAAGATTGACATATATAGTGAAAGACATTTATATAATTAGATAGATTGATAGATAGATAGATAAATACATAGACTTATTCACTGAAAACCCAAAAAGCTTATAGAGAGTTAGATTGATACACATACAGACATATAGACATATAGATAGTTAGATAGTTATCTAGATAGATAGATAAATGGATATATAGATTGATTGAAGGAGAGATGGATAGATAGATATAATAATACATAGATATATATACAAATAGATAGATAGACAAAAAGATATATAGACATATAAACACAAATATAAATAATCAGATAGATAGATAGACTAATAGACTGATAAAAGAATACATAGTTAGATTGTTATATAGATAGATAGATAGACATATAGATTGATAGATTATTAAATTGTTAGACAACTAGATAAATAGATAAACAAATAGACAAATTAAAGATAGATAATTAAAATATAGAAAGATAGACAAATAGTCAGAAAGAATGAATAATAAATAGTCAGATAGACTGATAAACATAAAGACACATAGGTAGATAAATAGACAACCAGATAGATAGATATAAAGATATGTAGATAGACATATATATAGATATATAGATAGGAAGATAGATAGATAATCAAATAGATTTATAGATAGGTAGAAAAATAATTAGATACACAGTTTGACAAAATGATAGATTTATTGATAGATAGGTAGACAAATAGATAGATTAATAGTTACCCAGATAGATAGATTTATTGATTAATAGATAGACAGGTAGATAAATAAGCACATAGACTAATAGACATATATATGAAAAGATAGAAAGAGAGATAGATAGACAAATAAAAAGTTATACATCCACATAGGTATATACATAGTTAGATTGATATATAGATAGATAGAGATGTATACAAATTGATAGATAGCCATAATAACAAAAGGATAGATAGACTACTAGTCTAATAAATGATTAGAGAGAGAGATAGATAGATAAATAGATAGGTAGATAAATAAAAAGATAAATAGATAAATAAAAAAATAGACAGATAAAAGATAAACATATAGACAAATAAATAGATTGACATGTAAACAAGTAAATAGAAAGATAAAGAGAAACATATATAAATAGACAAATATACAAATAGATAGGTATCCATATAAATATATAGATAGACAGATTTATATATTAATAGACTGGTAGATATATAGAAAAACACATAGAGACACAATGACATAGATACGCATAGACACATAGAGACATTGACACTGACACATAGACACATAGAGACATTGACACATAGACACTGACACATAGACACATAGACACAGATAGTTAGATAGATACAAAAAGAGATAGATATATAGATATACAAATTGGCATTTAGGTAGATAGACAATAAGAAAATAGAGGGATAGACATATATATATAGATAAACAAATAGCTAGATAGTGTGATAGAAAGAAAGATAATTAGATAGATTGATAGATGAGATGGTAGATAAGAGTTAAAATTAGACAAAGATACCCAAATATCAATAGATAGATAGGCAGATACACACACACATATATATAGATATAAAGATATACATATAGACAAATAGAGAGATAGATAAATTAATAGACCGATATAAATATAGTTATATGGACAGATAGACAAATAGTCAGATAGATAGATAGATAGACAAATAGATAGATAGATAGATAGAAAAATATTTTGATATATAGATAGATAAATATATAGATAAGCATATAGAAAGATAGGTAGAGAGATAGATACATAGATACACACATATATAGATAAAGACAAGATAGATAGATAAATCGAAAAATAGATAGATAGATAGATATATATATATATATATATATATATTTATTTATTTATTTATTTATTTATTTACATAGATAGAAAGGTTTATAAATAGACAAATAGTCATGTAAATATATAGATAGTTAGACATATAGTTAGATAAAGAGATAAGTAGATGGATATATAGATAGATTAGCAAATAGGCAAATAGATAAGCAGACATATAAAAAAATAGATAAATATTTAGATATATAGATAGACAAATTGAAATACATACAAATAAATAGATATATAGATAGATAGATAGATATACAAAAAGATAGATAGATAGATAGATAAATAGATACATAGATAGGTAGATAGATAGATAGATTAAAAATAGATAGATAGACATCTAGAAAGATAGCTAGATAGATAAACAAATAGGTAAATCCATATATTGACAAATAGATAGATAGATATATATATAGATAAGTAGATTTGCTGATAGATAGATAAACAAATAAATAGATATACAGATTGAAAGAGAGATAGACAAATAAATAGGCAGATAGATAGATAAATACATATAGAGGTAAATAGATAGCTAGGTAGATAGACTGATAGATCATTAGATTGAAAAAAATGATAAATATAGATAGATAGCTAGATATATAGATTGATAGACAGATAGAGAGAGAGAGAGAGAGATTGATTGACAAAAAAATGCAAATATATTGATAAGCAGATAGATATATTGATGATTAGATAGATAGATAGGTAGATAGATTCACTAATAGTCTAATAGATAAAAAGGTATTTATACTTTTAGTGAAATAGATAAATAGAAAGAGAGATAGATCAACAGATAGATAGATAAACAAAAAGATGGATATATATATGTATGTATGTATGTATGTATGTATATAGACAATAAGAAATAAAGACAAATAGATAGAAAGATTAATAGATAGATTGAAAGATATATAGATAGATAGACAAATAGATAGATAGATAGTACGATGGATAGGTATATTGATATATAGATAGATAGGAAAACATATATACAGATATAAAAATAGATAAATAGATAGATAGACAAATATAGAAATAGATAGATAGACAAATAGACAAATAGATAGATATATAGATTGACATATAGATAGATAGACAAATAAACAAATAAAGATATAGACATATAAATAGATATACATATAGATAGATAAATATATTGACAAACAGACAGATAGATCAATAAATAGAAATATATAGATAGATAAAATCTTATACAAATAGGTAGATAAATAGATTGAATAATAAATAGATAGATATACAGATAGATTGATAAAAAAAAGGAAAATAGAAAAATAAGAGAATATATATAGATAAATATAGAGTTAGAAAGATAGACAGATATATAGATTCATAGATACATAGATAAATATATAGGCAAAAGATAGATAAATGGATAGGCATATATAAAGATAGATAAATAGACAAACAGACTGATAGATAGAGAAATGGACAAATAGACAGACTGATAGATAGATATACAAACAGGTAGATAGATAGATAGATATATCGATAGATATATAGACAAATAGATAGACAGACATATAGATAGATAGATAGATTGGCCAATAGGCAATTAGAAAGATAGATAAATAAATAGATAGATTGAATAATAGAAAGTTAGATAAATAAATAGACATATAAAAAGATAGATTTAAATACAAATAGGCAAATAGATAGATACATAGATAGATAGTCAGGCAGATAGATAGATAGATACAAAGAAAGACAAATAGAAAGATAGATAGACATAAAATTAGATTGAAAAAAAATTGATAGAGAAGCTGTTGGATTGATAGATTGTTAGAAAAATAGTTAGATAGATTGATAGATAAATAGATAAATAGATATATAGATAGATATATACACAAATATATATATAAATAGATAGATATATAGACTGTTACATTGAAACATAGATATATAGATAGATAGTTATATTGATAGATATACAAATAAACATATAGATAGTCACACAGATTGATAGATACACAGATAGATAAATAGATAGAAAAGTAGACATATAGATAGATACATAGTTAGACAGATTGATTTTTTTAAAGGTTTGTTTTATTATTATGCCCTCTCTTTTGGGGGAGGAATACCATTTGTACAATCTAATACTACCCTTTTCCATTTTACACCCTTTCTCAAAGATGAAAATAAAGCCTAGCTCTATGAATTTATACTTTTGACCCACTTCATTTAAATATGCATTATGAAGAATGTTTGCTAGTTTTGATGCACTTTTCTGGACTATTTTGTTCAAGCTATGTTTGTAATCTTTTTCTGCCTTTCATAACTTTATTTGGCTCTTTAAATTTGATAACTTTAATTTTTCAACATCACCTTTCGCTGCTCCATATACCTTGGCTTTTTGTTGACCCTTCGCCCCGTTGATACCTTACCGAACCCCTACTTGACAGGTCTCCTTGGTGCTTGGAGGTGTATGTTCAGACTCTTCCTTTATCTACAACATTAACACCCCAAAACAACCAATACCATGCATAATTACAGCTATTATTCTCTTACCACTCTGTGAACCTGTTGAAGCTTCACTCTGTGTCCCTTATGTTGGCTTTGCTGTATGAGGACTACCCTTACAGACTCATATAGGCACATCTACTACCCTATATAGACTCCTGCCACCTTTAACATTATTAATAGCAAGTTATAGACTCTATTTTCTAATTCTTTACACTTCAAATTCAACAAATTACAAGTAATACTTAGAGAGTACAAATCAGCAATACTAAAGCCCCCTTTTGGTATGGTCCTTGAATGTTTTTCCTGCAAAAAAACATCCCAATACAACCAGTACAATTTATGTTATATTATCACAATTATACCCTTACCAACTTGCATCTGCTTCCCTGTTGGAGCTTCTTTCAGAAGGCCTTCTACAGCCAGCCAGCTGACATCCTGCCCAATGCCTATTTTTTTTATAAATGTTTCTCATTCTTCAGGCTAGCTCTTTTCCCCCATCAGGATTAGGGAGATTTTCTAATATGCCTTGCCACCACCACCTATAATTATCTTTATAATAAAGAGAATCAAAAAGCATATACCAAAGTAAGATATTAATCCAATAAATTTTCTTCAAATTTTGTTTTATTCTTTTAATTTTGAACTCTAATATAAGGAAATCCTATTTTGTCAAGTCTTATCAATCCTTTGTACTTATATGGAATGTTATTCTCATCAAATTCCTGAAAACCTTTCCTCTTACCTTCCTCTGCTAATTTGTCTGCAAGTGCATTGTCTTCCCTAAATATGTGAATAATTTTCTCTTTTAGTTCAATTACTAATTCTTTTATCTTATTAATATCTTCATCTAACCTCCATAGTTCTATTTTTTCTTTCACTAGGTCCACTAAAAGACTCGAGTCTACATGTATTTGAATTTTGCTGAACCCATTTTCTTTGCAAATTTGTATACCCTTATATAGGGCCATTGTTTCTGAGTGCAAAACTGAAGAGGATGTTTCTCTCATAGTAAATGCCTTAATTACTCTACCTTCCTCATTTCTTATTACTCCACCACCTCCTGTCATTCCTATGTCTCTTTTAAAACTTCCATCTGTATTCAAGATAAGGTAGTCTTTTAGAGACTTTATCCACTTAATAAATTAATAACTGGTCGTTTTCTAAGGCTTGTGGAAAGGCCCCATGACTTTTTGCCATCAATGTCCTTATTCTTTAGTTTTATCGGGTAGCATGCTGTTATGAATGCACTTTCTCTTTTAATCTCCTCTAAGATGTTCTCATAGCTCATTGAGATATTCTCAAAACGACTTTTATTTCTAGCTTTCCATATGCACCATATTGTAATATGGGGGATATATTGTCTGAGCCATTTGAGAATTTTATTCTTGGTGCGCTTTTGATCCCAACTTTCTAATCTATCAAAAAAATTTCCTACTTCTGTTTTAATTTCTGCTTCTGTTTCTAAACTTCTCCAAAATTTATCAGCTATTATTCCTGTAGAAAATAAGTGCTCAATACTTTATATCTCCTTTCTAGAACATTCATATCTAGAAGCTAGCCTTATTCCCTTTCTTTGTATATTCTCATCTACCAGTATGACTTTTGCATGGAGTTTCCACACAAATATATTAATTTTTTGTGGGATCTCTTTTAACCATAATCTTTCATAGATATCCTGCGACTGCCTTTTTCATCTTACTAAATTTTTTGCGCTCTTTAATGTAAAAATTCTTTGAGCATTGAGCTTCCATTTCCATCCTTTACTTGTCAGAATCGCATGATTTTCTACTATATTTTTATGTTTATTCATTAATTTCCAACTTTTTGATGCCTTTCTAAAGTTAATCTGCTTATCTCCAAGCCCGTATCTAGCTTTTATGTATGTAGCCCAAAGACTCCCATTTTCTTTTACTCTCCACCAGTTCTTGCAAGCCCACGCTTTAGTTATATCTTCTAGTGTGGAGAAACCTAATCTAGATTCTTCCTTAGAGTAACATAATTCTTGCCATTTTTTCCAGTAAAGCTTGTTTTTTCCTTCTTTTTTCCCCCATAAGAAATTTGCCATTTCTCTTTCTATTTTTTTAACTATGCTTTTTGGTGGTGGCGTCGACATTAAAACGTGCATTAGAGAACTTTGAAGTACATGTGTTAAAAGTGTAATTCTTCCTGCAATACTTAACAGATTCACCTTCCAACTCGTGATTTTATTTTTAATCTTATCCACTAAGAATGATAAGTATGCCTCCTTCCCCTTCCTTAATAAATTGGGCATCCTAGGTATATCAGAGCACCCTTTGCTTTCATGAAACCTGTGATTCTATTAATCCTTTGACAGGTAATTTCTGATGTATTTTTGGACGTGAGAAATTGACATTTATTCGTATTCAATATTTGTCTTGTTTCTTCCTCCCAAGACTGCAAAAGAATAATCATATTTTTCAAAGATTTACTGATGGAATTTGTGAAGATGATAATATCATCCGCATATGCCAGACAATTCACAGGAGGAGTGTGCCTGGGCTGCTTGAAAGCAACGATTTTGCCCCTTCTCATTTCCTCTTTTAAGCTAACTATAAATAGTTCTAAATATATATTGAATAAAGCATGGGGAAAGAGGGTCTCCCTGCCTGAGTCCTCTTGTTGGTTTAAATTCACCACCTACCTGTCCATTTACTAGAATGTTTACCCATGCACTTGAGATGCACCTATACATCAAATCTATCCAGTATTCTGAGAAACCCTACTTTCTCATGAGATAACATAAAAAAATATCATTCTACTCTATCGAAAGCTTTAGCCAAATCCAATTTCAGAATAAAATTTCTTCCTATCACTTTTGTTCCTATTTCTCTCATCATTTCTGATGCTATGTTTATATTTTCCACCATCAATCTATTTTTTACAAAACCTACCTGCTTAGGCAATATAGTATTAGAGAGAATTTGGCTTATTCTATTCAGTAATATTTTAGTTAAAATTTTAAAGACAGAATTACATAGACTAATTGGTCTATAATCCTCCTCCCTCTGCGGGTTATCTTTCTTAGGTATCAACACAATGAAGGAGATAGCCCAAGCTTTTGGAATTTCAGCACCTACAAAGATCCATTCAAAGGCTGCAAGTAGGTCAGTTTTAATGATATCCCAACTTTGTTGAAAAAAACCATTATTCCAGCCATCCGGACCTACAGCGCTATCTTTGTTTGCACTGAATACTGCTTCTTTAAGCTCTTCTTCCTTCATAGGTTCACCTAGAAGATCATTCTCCTTTTCTGAGACTCTTTTTTAAATGTTTCCCATTAACTTATTTTTTCTAACCATGCCTTGTCCGCATAAGATGTTTTTGAAATGATTATGTAATATATTTTTTATCTCGTCCTCCTTTTCTATCCAATCCCCATTTGTTGACCTCAACCCTTTTATTTTACTTTTTTGAATTTTAATTTTTGCCATTGCATTATAAAATTTTGTATTTTTATCTCCGTCTTTTAACCACTTAACTTTTGCCCTCTGCTTCCAGAAGACTTCCTCCATGTGCATTTTGAGTCTCAATTCTGCTTTAGCTTTATTGAGTTTTATTCTATCCTCTTGACAAGAAGTTTGTTCATATTTTATTTCTAAAGTAGCCACTTCCTGTTCAGCTTCCTGAATTTTTTTATTTAAATTTCCAAATACCTTCTTATTCCATTTGTTCAAAGTCCATCTTAAGCTACGTAGTTTTTTAGCTAAAATTTGTATCAGGTTCCCCAAGATGGAACTCTTGCATGTTTCCCTTACTACCTTATCATATTTCTTATGCAATCCCCACATATTTTGAAAGACGAAGCCTTTATGTCTACTCTTGCTTTCTTGGAAGGATAACAAAAGTGGGCTATGATCTGAGCAGGTTCTATTTAAATGTTTCACTTTTATTCCTCCCAATTTATCCATCCATTGTGAATTAAAAAGAACTTTGTCTAGCCTGGACCAAATTACCCCTCTCTTTCTCCAGTTATTACACCATGTGTAATTTGATCCTAAGAAGTCTGCTTCCAACATATTCGCTCTAGCAATAGCCTCATTAAACTGGGCTATTGCTATCTTATACAGCTCTCTTCCACCTTTTTTCTCATTGACGTTTCTAATCGTATTAAAATCTTTTCCGATGATCCATGGGGAGTTTCTTGCGGCTAAAATCTCCATCTCCTCCAATAGGGGCCTACTTCCCTCCTTCGTACTCTTCGCATAGACTATCGAGAAAATTGATGTTGACTGTTTTTGGAAATTAAAAGTGATTATTTGCTCATCTTCTGCAACTACCTCTAAATCTATGTTCTTTCTCCACATAATCCATAACTTACTATTACGGTTTTAGAAAGCCTTATCTAAACCAATCTTCTCTTTATATTTCTCTAATTGATTTCTATTGACCATTGGTTCAACTAGAATGATAATTTTTAAATTATGGATTTTAATTAATCTTTTAATTCTATTTATCATTGGAGCATTCACCACTCCTCTTATATTCCAAAACAAGCTGTTAAACATCTCTACGTATCCCTAGCTTGATCTCTTGTAATACATTTGCTTTCATACTTCAAATTTTTATATTTTTTCCTATTTCTAATGGATTTACTTGAGCTAGATGACACTATTTCAAATTTCTTTAGTACGCTTATCTTTTCTAAGCTTCTTCCCATTTGCTTGATTTTTTCTATAGCTGATTGTTTATCTTGTAGGCTATCCTTGTACATTTCCTGCTTTGAAGATATTAAATCCTCATAACAAAAATTATAATTCAGATCACCTCCCTCTGACTCTTCTTCCGAAAGTTAATCATCCTCCTCCCAATTATAAGGCTTCATATTCTCTTCTTAATGTGCTTCTCCTCTAGATTCCATCCTCTTCTTTCTAAGATTTATCAAGTTTTCTTTTCCCCCTTTTTCTACCCCAACAACCCACTTTTCTTCTTCAAGCCACCTTTAATCTCTTCTCTTTTTTTCCTTCCTAGGACTTTTCTCTGTCTCATCTCACCTCCCTTTTCCCTCATTTATGTTCCCTCTTCACTATATTCTGCCCCCCCCCCCCCCCCTCCCCCTTCTCCCTGCCTCTTTTCCACCTCCCCCACTCTACTTCATTAACCTCCTTCCTTCCTATTTCTCGGGAATCTCCCTCCTATATCCCCTGTTCTAAACTCTGTTTTTGTACCTCATCACATGTGTTCTCCCCTCTACTCCTTCTCACCCATATTTTTTTTCCTTCCTATTTCTCTTTCCCCATTTCCCCATCATGCATTCATCCTACCCATGCCCTAGTTTAAGACAACTTAGACAGTAAAATGGCATGTCCTCTGGGATAGTTTCCTGCCAGAAACCATTAGCAAGGTCGGTGCCTATCCACACCCTCTTTGGAGGGGGAGACTTGAGGTAAGTTTCCACGCATATTTTAGCCACACTTGGCCTCGTTATCATGGCCGTGGATTCATCCAATAGAAGGGGAGTACCCAAAAAGCAAGCAATTGAGTAGAGAGATTGCTTATTAAATAGATGTATGGGGAGTTTGGGTAATGAAAACCATACCGGTGTGATAGAGGATTCCTCCAATGATGAAAATTCTAGCGTCCACTTGAAGACTCGCATTGGATAGCCCACTATGCTCCATGTTACTCTGAGCCAAACTCTGAGGAAGTCATCCTCTTCTCTAAATTGCAGGAACATGTGCTTACCGTCATAGTTAGCTATCTTGACCCTTTCGCGTAGCTTTAAGGAAGCAACAAAATCATATATCTCTTTAAAATCGGGTCTTTCGTGTGAGAATTTAGCAACGAGGGTGTGTTTGAAGGGGGCAGCATGCTTGTTCATCTCCTCATTTGAAAAAATTATCATCGGGGTTCCTTCTTTCACAACAAGCTTCGGATACAGGACCACCAGTTCATTAATATTGTAGGAGAAAGACTTTTGGTGAAGAGGGAACTAATTGGCTCCATTTTCAGCTTCAAATAGAGCTTGTTTTGCACAACGAAGGAATTTTTCGAGAAATCGCTTCTTTATCGCCGGAGTTCCTTCTTCCCTTGCCCGTTTTTAGCCATATTTGTAAAAAATCAATTTTTTTTAATTATCGGTAAAAAGAAAATTTGTATAGGTAGACAGATTCATTGATTGATAGATAAATAGACAAATAATTAGATAGACACATAGTCTAATAGATTTATATAATAAAAGATACATAGAGAGAGATAAATAGAGATAGAAATAGACAAATAGAAAGATAAAAAATAGATAGATAGATAGATAGATAGAAGATAGATTGATAGACATATAGAAAGATAGATAATTAGATATATTGACTAATAGTCTAATAGATGAATAGAGTGATTGAAAGAAACCAATGTATAAATAGATAAAAGATAGATAGACACATAAAAAGATAGATACATTATAGATAAAACAAAAAATAGATATATATATACAGATAGATAGATATTAAAATTAATAGATATACACATAGTCACGTAGCTAGAAATATAAATATAAACAGACACAAATAGACATATAGACAAATATACACATGGGTAGATAGATAATATATACGTAGATAGAAAGAAAGAAAGATAGATATATAGTAATATAAATACTTAGACACATAGACATATAAACTCATTGACTCATAGAGCCATAGACACATAGATAGATTGATAGATAAAAAGATTGACAAATAGATAGATAGATAGATAGACTAATAGATTGATAGATATATAGATTAATAGATATATATACTAATAGATAGACTGAAGGACTGATAGATAGATAAATAGATAGACAAATAGATTGATAGCTAGATACATAGATAAAAAAATCTATAAATAGACATATAGATAGATAGATGGACAAATATATATATTGATAGATATATAGATATACAAATAGATAGATAGACAATTATTTAGACAAATAGATAGACAAATATACAGATAGACAGATAAATAAATAGTAAGATAGATAGATACATAGATAGACAAATGTCAGTTAGATAGATAGACAAATAGACATATATGTAGATAGAAAGATATGTAAATAGATATATAGAAAGATACATACAAACATATTTAGATATATAGATAGAGAGATAAAATTAAAAATAGATAGATAGATAGATAGACATATAGATAGACAGATAGATAGATAGATAGATAGACAGATAGATAGATAGATAGATAGACAATTTGATAGATAAATAGATAGATAGATAGAATGATAGACATATCCATAGATATGAAGATAGGCAGATAGACAGAGAGACAAATAGACAGCTAGACATATTGGCAAATTGACATATAGATAGATTGATCATTTAGTCCGATAGAGAGATAAACAAAAAGATAAATAAGCAGATAAGTAGATAATTACATAGACTTATAGAAAAATAGATAGATAGAAAGATAGATAGATAAATAGATATCTTTATAGTCAAATAAATAGATAGATAGATAGGTTTATAGATATATAGCTAGTTAGTTAGATAGACAGATAAATAGATAGATAAACTTATAGATAGAAAGACAATTAGATAGTTAGAGAGATAGATAGACAGACAGATCGATAGATAGGTATATAAATAGCTAGATAGTTGACAGTTAGACAAATAGATAGATATATAGATAGATAGATAGATAGAATGATAGATAGATACATAGATAAATAGATCTACAAATAGAAAGATAGATAGATAAACTGATATAAATTGATTGATAGCTAGTTATATAGATAGTTAGACAGATAGATAGTTAGATAAATAGATATATAGATAGATTGATAAATAGAAAAAAATGAAAATATATAGATAAGTGATTGTAAGATCAATGAATAGATATATAGATAGATATATAAATACATAGATATATAGATTAACTTATAGATTGATAGACAAAAACACAATTAGATAGTTAAAGAGGAAGATAGCCTGAAAGATAAATAGATCGACATATTGGTATATAAACAAAAAGATAGATAGATAGATAAAGTATAGAAATATAGATAAATAGATAGATAAATAAACAACTAGACAAATAGATAAATAGATAAATAGACAGATTGATTGATAGATAGACATAAAGAAAGATAGATAGAGGGATGGATAGATAGACAGACGGATTAATAGAAAAAAAGATAGATAGAAATACAAAAAGCATATATACAAATATACATATAGTAAAATAGACAGATAATAAAATATATAGACAAATAGATAAATAAATAGATAGATAAAAAGATACATACAAACATATATAATAGATAGTTAGATAGATAGTAATATAAATAGACAGATAAATAGATAGATAGATAGAATGACAGATAGATAAATAGATAGATAGATTAATAGACAGATATAATGATATATAGATCCATAGATATGAAGATAAAAAGATAGAAAGATGGATAAATAAACATATTGGCATCTTAATATATAGATAGATAGACAGATAGTTAGATAGATTGATAACCAAAAATATAGATAAGAAGATATATAGATAATTACATATACATATAGACAAGAAATTAGATTGTTAGATAGATTATTAGATAGATAGACAGATATCTAGATAGACAAATAGATAGATAGATAGGTATAAAGATAGATAGATAGTTAGATAGATACATAAATAGATAGATAGATAAATTCATAGATAGAAAGACAATTAGATAGTTAGAGATATAGATAGATAGATGGATCAATAGATAGGCAGATGAAAAGATAGATAGTTAGATAATTAGACAAATAGATATACTTATAATAGGATAGACAAATAGAAAGATATATAGATGGGTAGATAAGCTGATAGATAGACAGACATATAGACAGATAGACAGATAGACAGATAGATGGGAGATAGATAAACAAATAGATAGATAGACAGACAGATAGATTGATACATATATAATTAGATCTACAAATAGAATGATCGATAGATAAATTAGTATAAATAGATAGCTATACAGATATATAGATAGTTAAATAAATAGATAGATTGATTGATAAATATAAAAAAATGAAAATATATAGATATGCAATTAGTTAGATTTGATGGATATATAGATAGTTATATACATACACATATATACAAATTAACTTATAGATTTATAGATAAAAACACAATTAGACAGTTAACTATTTAGATAGACTAAAAGATAAATAGTTTGGAATACATGTATATAAACAAAAAGTTGGATAGATAGATAAACATATCGAAATATAGATAAATAGATAGATAGAAAAACAACTAGACAAATAGATAGATAGATAGATTGATAGATTGATTGAAGAAAAAAAGATAGATAGAGAGATATACATATAGACAGATAGATAAATAAATAGATAGATAGATCATAATACAAAATGCATATATACAAATATACAACTATTAAAATAGATAGATAATTATATAGACAAATATATAAATAGATAGACTTATAGATAGATAGATAAATAGATAGATAGATATATTGATTGATAGACTGAGAGATACATATAGATAGATAGACAAAAAGTCAAATAGAAAAATAGTCAAATATACAGAATTAGAGATAGATATTAGACACTTAGATAGATTGAAAAATATATAGATAAATAGATTGAAAAATAGACAGAAAGATAGATAAATAGATAGATATATAGATAGAAAAATAGATAGATTAACAAATAGATAGATAGATAGTTAAATAGATCAAAAATTAGATAGATAGACTAATAGACAGAAAGATAGATAGAGAGAGAGAAATATAGAAAGATAGATTTACATATATATAGATATTAAGATAGATAAATAGACAAATAGATAGATAGATAAATAGATATTTAGAAATATAGATATATAGATAGATAGACATAGAAATAGATAGATAGAGAGTTAGATAGATTGGTAGATAAATAAATAGAAAAATAGACAGATAGATAGATAAATTAATAGGCAAATAGACTTATAAATTGATAGACTAATAAACATAAAGATAGATATACATATCGATAGTAAGACAAATAGATAGATGCATAGATATATAGATAAATAAATAAAAATATAGATATATAGATAGATTGATAGATTGATTGGATGATAGATTAATAGATTGATAGATAGAAAGCTAGTTAGAAAGTTAGATAGATAGAGAGATAGATACATAAATAGATAGATTGACACATAGACATATATACAAATAGATAGATAGATAGGTAAACATATAACAAACATATAGATAGATTGATTGATAGTTAGGTATGCATATAGACTTATAAATAGAAAGATAGATAGACATATAGATAGTTAGAGAGATAGTAAAATAAATCAATAGATGAATATATAGACAGATAGACAAATAGACATATAGATAGATATACAAATACATATATAGATAGATATGTAGATATACAAAAATATAGAGAGATAGACACGCAGACAGATAGACAGATAGATACATACATACATAATTAGGCAAATAAATTACTAGATAGACACATAGAGATATATATAGATAGACAAAAACACAAATAGACAGATAGATAGATAGATACATAGATAGATAGAAAAATAGATAGTTAAACAAACATAAGATAGAAAGATAGATAAATAAAAAATTAGAGAGATAGATAGATAGATAGACATATAGACACATAGATAAATATATAGATAGACAATTAAATAGATAGACAGAAAGTCAATTAAATAGACATATATATATAGACATATAAAGATATATATATATATATATATTTATAGATATATAAATAAACAAATAGACATATACACATATAGATGTAAAGAAAGAAAGATTTATATACAAATTGATAGATAGATAGATACATACATACATACATAGATTAATAGATTGAAAAATAGATATATAGCCATTTAAATAAATAGACAGATAGTCAGATACTCAAATAAACAGGTAAATAGATATATAGATAGATATAGAGATAGATAGACTAATAGATTGATAGGTTAAAAAGATAGTTAAATAGTTAGACAAATAGATAAATAGGTATATAGATAGATAGACATATAGATTTTTAGTTATTTAGTGAAATAGTTAGATATAAAGATAAACATATAAATAAATTTATAGATTGAGATATTTATTGATAGACAAATAGATTCATAGACAAATACAAAATAGGAAAATAGAAAGTTATACATATAGATAAATATATAGATAGAAAGATAAATAGATTTATTGATATATAGATAAAAATATAGACATATAAATAGTTAGGCAAATAGATATATAAACATATAGAGAGATTGACAGATATATGGAAAGATAGACACATTGACTTATAGACTGATTTACAAAAAGATAGATAAAGTGAGAGATATATATTGATAGATAGACACATTGACAGATAGATAGTAGACAAATAGATAGATAGACAAATTGATAGATAGACAAATATATAGATACGTAAAATCATAGATAGATAGATAGATAGACACATAGATAGATAGAAAGATCGATAGATAGATAAATACATAGAAAGATAGAAAGATTGACATATAGATAAATAGATTCCTAGATAGAAGGGCAGATAGACAGATAGACAGACAAATTGATACATATAGAGATTGTCAGAAGGATATATATATATATATATAGACAGATTGACTGATATACTGAAAGATAGAAAGAGAGTTAGATATTTAGATAGATAGATAGATAGAATGAAAAATAATAGGATAGTTATATATATTGATAGATAGACATATAGATATATAGATAAATAGATAGATAGACTTATATATAGATAGGCTTATAGATAGATAGGCTGATAGATAGATATATAGATAAACATATTGACAAATAGATAGATAAACATATAGATAGAATTATAGATTGATAGATTGACATATAAATAGATAGATAGACATATAGACAGATAGACATATAGACAGATAGACAGATAGACATATAGATAATTAGTTAGATAGATAAATAGATATATAGACACATAGACTTATAGACTAATAAACATAAAGGTAGATAGAGAGATTGACATATAGACAAATACATATATATATAGACAGGTAGATAAATTTATAGATAATAGATATATAGATTGAAAGAAAGATAGATAGATAGATATAAAGATAGATAGATATATAGACAAATAGATAGATAGAAAATAAGATAGATATACACATTAATACATATATAGATAGTCAGATAGATAGATAGATAGACTATTAGACTGATAAAAAAATATATAGTTAGATTGTTAGAGATATAAATAGATTGCCAGAAAGACAGATATATTGTTAGACACATAGATAAATAGATAGACAAATAGACATATCAAAAATACATTGATAGAAATATAAAATGATCGACAAATAGTCGGAAAGTCTGTTGGACAAATAGTCAGATAGAAAGATAAATAGATAGATAGATATGTATATATAAATAGATAGATAGACAAATAGATAGATAGATATATAGGCAAATAGATAGATAGATAGATAGATATATAGACAAATAGATAGATAGATAGATAGATAGAAAAATATTAAGATAGATATATAAATAAATAGACAAGAAGACTTATAAACCGATAGATTGATAAACTGATAGACTGATAGATAATTTGATAGTTAAATACATAAATAAATAGATATATACAAATAGACAATTAGATAAACTAATAGATAGATAGATATATATATATATATATATATATATGTGTGTGTGTGTGTGTGTGTGTGTGTGTGTGTGTGTAGAATAACTGATAGACTGAAAGACTTTTAGATAGAAAGATAGATAGTTAGATGGTTAGATAGACAGACAGATTGATTGTTATATAGATAGATAGATTGACATATAGATATATATACTATTAGATAGATAGACATATAGATAGATATTTAGATAGACATATAGATAGATAAATAGATACATAGTTAAATAAATAGTCAGATAGACAAATAGATAGATAGATAGTAAATTCATAAATAGATAATAAGATAAACTATAGATAGATAAACAAATAGATAATTAGACAGATTGATTGATTGATCAATTGATAGATAGATAGATAAATTACTACATATTTTAATAGACTTATATATTAAATATATATATATATATATAAATAGAGACATATAGACAAATAAAATGAAAGATAGAAAGATAGATATATAGATAAAGAGTTAGATAGATAGACATATAGATATATAGATTGATACATAGATAGATAGATAGATTGTTTAATAAATGATAACAAATAAAGTGAAATGAGAGATTGAAAGATAGATAGACAGATAGAAAAATCGACAGATACAAACCTAGTTAGAGAGACAAATAGACAGATAGACAGATAGAAAGAAAGATAGATAGATAGAAAAATAAATAAATAAATAGATATATAAACATGTAGATAGATAGATAATTAGAGATATAGAAAGATATACAGATGAACAAATAGACAGTTAGGTAGATAAATAGATAGATAAACATATAGATATATAGATTGACAATTAGATAGATAGATTGATAGATAAATACATAGATACATAGACACAATAACACATAGACACATTGACACATAGAGACATAGAAAAATAGAGACATAGAAACATAGAAATGTAGACATATAGATAGAGATAGATTGATAGATACAAAGAGAGATAGACATACAGATAGATATATAAGTATATAGAGAAATAAGTAAATAGATAAATAGATAAATAAAAAGATAAATAAATAGATAGTTAGAGAGATAGATTTATAGACAGTTAGATAGATATATAGATAGCTAGATATATAGATTGTGAGATAGACAAATATATATTGATAGATTGATAGACAAATATATAGATAGATAGATATACATATATTCAAATATACAGATAGACAGATAGTTAGATAGATAGATAGATAAATAGACTGATAGACAAAAGTGATAGATAGATAGAGAGATAGATAACTAGCTAGATATATAAATAGATAGATAGATATATAAATAGATAGACAGAAAAATAAATATATAGATAAATAGATTAACAAAAATATAGATAGATAGATAGACTAATAAAAAGAAAGACATTAATAAATACAGATAGATAGACAAATAAATAGATAGATAGTTAGATAGTTATAAAAATTGATAGATAGATAGACATATACATAGATTAATAATTGACATATAGATAGTTTGACAAATATAAAGATATTTACAAAAACAGATAGATAAATAGACAGACAGATTGATATAAAGATAGATATATAAAAGATAGATAGATAAATAGATAGATTGATAGTACATAGATATATAGAGAGATAGACAAATATATAGAATTACTAATATTCTAATACATAAAAAAGATATTTAGACAATTAGATAGATAGATAGATTAAAACATATACCCTTTGAGAGATATCAATATAGCTAGTTGGATAGTTACAAATATAGTTAGAGAGACATATAATCAATTAGACAAATAAATAGATGGATAGATAGATAGAGAGAGATAAATATATAGATAGGTAGTTAAATAGATAGAAAGATATATAGACAAATAGACATAGATTGATATAAAGATGGATAGATAAATACATATACAGATATATAGACAGATAGAAAATAACAGACAGATAGATCAATAGATAGAAAAACATTTGGATTGTTAGATAGATAAATATAAAGATAGATAAATACATAAGTAGATATATAGATAGATAGACATATTTAATGAATGACTAATATACAAAAATACAATTAAACAATTAGATAGATAGATAGAAATATAGAGAGATCGACATATAGATAATAAACAAAAAGATAGATAAACATATAGATAGATAGATAGACAAATATAAAAATATATAGATAGATAGACCAAAGGATTGATAGATAGATAAAAAAAATATATAGACAGTTAGACAGATATATGGATAGGCGGATACATTGATAGATAGATATATAGATAGAAAAAAATCTTATAGGTAGTTAGACATATCAACAAATAGACAGATAGATACACAAGTAGATAGATATAAATATAGATGTATAGATAGAAATATATACACACACACACACACACAAACACAAAAATAGGCAACTAGACAAATAGATATATATATATATATATATATATATATATATATATCTATTTATTTATATTTGTATTTATATATAGAAAGATAGATAGATAAACAAATAGATACACATATAGATATATTGATAATTAGATAGATAGATAGACTATTAGACAGGCATATAGATATAAAGATAGATAGATTTACTAATAGACAAAAAATAGTTATATAGATAAATGGATCGACAAAAGGGAAAAAATATTAATAGACATAAATATAGATAGATAAATAGACACTTAGACAGACAAATAGATATATAGATAAAAGATAGAAATATAAAAATTCAAATAAATAGATATACATACAGATAGACAAATAGATAGATTAACAAATAAACATATATATAGATAGATCGAAAGATAGACAGATATATAGAAAGATAGAGAGAGACAAAGATAGATATATAGATAGATAGATTAACATATAGATAGAGAGATGATAGATAGACAGATAGATATAATGAAAAGTAGATGTATAGAAAGATAGACATATAGACAGTTAAAAAAATAGATAGATAGATAGTTAGACACACATATATATACATAGATATATAGATCGATAGATATATAGATGGATAGATAGATAAAAAAATAAATAGATAGTTATATAGATAGATGTACAAATAGATAGATATAGAAATAGGCAGATTGACAAATAGATAAATAGATAGATAAATAGATAAATTGATTTATTTATACAAAGATAGTTCGAATATATATATAGATAGAGAGATAGATACATAGATAGATGGAAAAATAAATAAATATACAATTAGTAAGATAGATATATAGACAAATAGACAGATAGATAGTTTGACAGATAGACACACTGATAGATAGGTAGATTCATAGAAAAATAGATAGAAAAATATAAATAAATGCATGAAAGACAGAAAGAAAGATAGATGGATAGATAGAATGATAGACAATAGATAGATATACAGATAGATACATCTGATTATAGATAAATAAATAGATAGAAAGATAGACAAATAAATACATAGACAGAATAACAAAAAATTAGATAGATGCATAGATAGATAGATAAATAGAGACACAAATCAACAAATACATAGATAAAATGATAGATAGATAGACATATAGATAGATTCACAAATTGATAGATATATATAAATATAGATAGGCAAATTGATTGATTGATTGATAAACATATATATTGATAGATAGATAGATACACAAAAAAATAGATATATAGAATGATTGATAGATAGAAATATAGAAAGTCATATAGATAGATATAAAGATAGATAGATAAATAGATAGATAGATAGAAAGGTAGACAGATAGACAAGTAGACAATTAGACACATAAATAGACTAATAGTCTAATAGATGAATGAAGTGATTGAAAGAAAGATAGTTAGATAGATAGACGGATGGATAGGTAGACAAATAAACAAGTATACTTTTAGATAGATAGATAGATTGATCGATAGATAGACAGATAAATAGATAGACACCTATACTAATAGAATTATATACTAAAAGATTGATAGAAAAATATACTTTGAGATAGATAGACAAATAAAAAGATAAATAGATAGATAGACAGATAGACAATTAGAGATATAGACATTTAGATCGTTAATGAAATAGATAGATAGACTGATAGTCTAATAGATGAATAGAGTGATAGAAAGAAAGATATACATATAGATAGATAGATATACTAATTGATAGATAGATAGATAGACAGACTGACTGATAGATAGATAGATAGATATAATGATAATTAAATAGACAGGTTGAAAAATAGATAAAATGAAAATTAAATAGATACTCAGGTAGGTAACTAGATATAAAGATAAATAGAAACATATACAATATATAGAGCCAAAAATAAATAGATAGGCAGATAGATAGATAGATAGATAGATAAATATATATGTAGAAAGTTTGATAGATAGATATATATATATATAGGCAGATATATACATAGGTAGATATATACATAGATAGATAGACACCTAGACCCAGAGAGAAATAGACACATATACACATATACACATAGACACATAGACTCATAGACACATTTACATTTCGACACATAGAGACATTGATACATAGACACCTAGACACATTGTCACAAAGACATAGACAGATAGATAGATACCAAGAGAGATATATAGACAGATAAATAAATAGCCATATATACATATAGATGGATAAAAAATAGTCAGATAGATAGATAAACAAAAATATAAATAGATAGATAGATATATAGATACACATATTGTCATATAGCCAGATAAATAGATAGATAGATAGATATATAGATTGATAGATAAACCAAAAGGTAGATAGATTCATAAACAAATATACATAAACAGAGGTATATCGATAGATAGATAAATAGTTAAACATATACAAAGATAGAAAGATAAAAAGATAGATAGCTAGAGGTATAGACAAATAGTTATTTAGAAAGACACACAGATAGAAAAATAGATAGATATCTAGATAGATATAGATAGATATATAGATAGATAGACATATAGACATTTAATAAATAGAAAGATTGATAGATAGACACATAGATAGACAGATAAATAGAGAGAAAGATAGACAGATAGATTGATACACATGTAGATAGAAAGACAAATTAATAGATACTCATATATATAGTTATACAAATAGACAAATACATAAATAAATAGAAAGACTGATAAACAGATAAATATATAGAAAAATAGATAGATAGACATATCAAAAGACAGTAAGATATACAAATAGACAAATAGAAAGATAGTGAGATAGAGATATAGACAAAAAAACTAATAGAGAAATAGTCATATATATAGATAAAAAGAAATATAAATTAACAGATAGAAAGATATACAAAATGAAAGTTAGAGAGATAAATATATAATAAAATAGATATATAGATAAATAGACAGATAGATACATAGATACATAGACAGCTAGATAAATAGACTGATAGATAGATATATAGGTAGATACACAGATACACAAATATACATATAGATCAATAGACAGATAGATATATAAACAAATATAGAGATAGATAAATAGATCGATATAGAGATATATAGATAGATAGATAGAAACTTAAATAGATAGATAGATAGACAGATAGACAGACTATTATATATATAGACACATAGATAAATAGACATACAGACAGACATACAGATAGATAGATAAATAGATATATATATATATATATATATAAAGAAATAAAAAGATAAATAGATACATAGATAGATAAAAAAATAAAAAATAGACAAATTGATATATAAATAGTTAGATACATATATATATATATATATATATATATATATATATATGTAGACAGACAGATAAATAGATACAAAAATAGACATATAGACAGATATCAGATAGATAGATATAAAGATTGACATATAGATTGAATAATAGATAGACAGATAGATTGATTAATAGATTGATAGATAAATAGATAAATAAATTGATTGAAAAATATATATATATATATATAATTAGATAGTTAGACATATTAACATATAGATAACAAGATAGATTGATAGATAGACTATAAAACAAATAGATAGATAAATAAATCGATTTATAGATTGACAATAAAACATATATATAGATAGTCAAAAAAGCAAATATGAGGATAAGCAGATAAAAACATATATATAGACAGATAGATTGATTGATAGATAGTAGGATAGATAAATAGATAGATAGATAGATTGGTATATATATAAATTTGCAGATAGATAGATATCCAAATAAACAAATAGAGACATAGGTAGATAGATAGATAAATAGATAGTTAGTTAAATAAATAGACATATATATAGATAAACAAATAGAAAGATAGATAGATAGAAAGATAGATTGATAGATAGATACACAAATATCCTAATAAATAGATAGATACAAAGATAGATAGATAGATAGATAGATATAGAGAATTATAAACAATTAGATAGATAGACTAATAGTTTGATTTATTGTTATAGAGTTAGATATATAGTTAGACAAATAGATATATTCAAAAATAGATAAAAATAAAGATAGATAGCCATAGAGATAGAAAAATAGATCGATTGATTGATACACACATAGACAAATATAATGGTAGACATATAGATAGATAGATTGATAAATAGATAGATAGATACATAGATTGACAAATAGACTGATAGAAAGATGATTGTATAGATAACTTAATAGATCGATAGATAAATAAAAAGATAGACTGATCAACAAATATGTAGATAGGTAGATGTGTAGAAAGGCAGATATATAGAAAGAAAAATAGTTAGATAAATAGATAGATAGACAGATAGATGGATAGATTGATAGAAGATAAATATATGGATAGATAAATAGATACATAGATTTACTAATAGTTTGATAGTTCTATTGTTAGTTAAATAGTCAGATTGTAAGGAAAATAAATATATAGACAAATAGATAGATTGACACATAGATAAATACACAAATAGATATAGAGATAGGTAAAGAGATAGATGTGTAGATAGATAGATAGATAGACAGACAGATAGATAGATAGATAGATAGATAAACAAATAAACAAATAGTCATATAAACATATAGAAAAATAGTAAAATTTATTGCTAGACACATAGATAAACATATATATAGTTAGATAGATAGATAGATAGATAGAAAAATAGATATATAATTAGAAAGTTAGACATATTAACATATAGACCGCTAGATAGATAGATAGAGTGTTAAAAAATAGACAGATAGATAGATTTATAGAATGACAAATAAACATATATATAGATAGACAAAAAAGTAGTTTGGAGGATAAGTAGATAAAGATATAGATAGATTGACACACACACACACACACACACACACACACACACACACACATATATATATATATATACACATATAGTCTGATAGATAGATTGAAAGATAGTTAGATAGATAGATAGATAGATAATCATATTGACAGATATATAGATAGATAAATGGGAAGATAGACAGATAAACAAATATGCTGATAGAGAGATAGATTGATAGATGAATTGATAAATAAATAAATAGATATATAGATAGTAAGATAGACATTTAGATAGATAGATAGATAGAAGATTGATATATAAATTGACAGATAGATAGAATTCCAAATAGACAAATAGACAGATCACTAGTTATACACTTAGACAAATAGATAGATAGAAATAGTTTAATAGATAGATATATAGACAAATTGCCTGATAAAAAAATAGATTAAAGGTAGATAGATAGATACACAAATAGATATATAGAAAGATAGAAAGATAAATAAATAGGTCGATATGTAGATAGGCAGAAAGATAGATATATAGATTGATAGATAGATAGATAGTCTGATAGATAAATTGATAGATAGTTAGATAGAATGTTAGATAGATAGATAGATAGATAAATTCATAGAAAGTTAAATATAATGACTGATATACTAATAGTCTAATAAATAGTTAAAGAGTTAGAGAGTTAGATAATTATACAAATAGATATATTAGATAGATAGATAGCTATACAGATTGGAAAATAGATAGATAGGTTGATAGATAGATAGACAAATATAATTATAGACATATAGACAGAGAAATAGATAGATAGATAGAAAGATAAATAGACTAATATATAGAGAAATAGATAGATAGAAAGATAGATATATAGACAAAAAGAAAAAATAAAGTTAGTTAGATAAAAAAATAGGTAGATAGGAAGATGGATATAAATGCAGATATACATATAGACAAATAGTAATATATATAGATAGATAGATAGATAGATCGATCGATAACCAAAAAGATAGATATATAGATAGATAGCCAGATAGATAGATAGATAGATAGATAGACAGACAGATAGATAGATAGATAAATAAATAGATAGGAAGATAGATATAATGATAGATAAATAAATAGACTAATAGAGTGATAGTTCGATTGATAGTTAAATTGTTAGATAGTTAGTAAAATAGATTTATAGACAAATAGAGAGATAGACATATAAACAAATATGCAAATAGATAGAGAAATAGTTAGACAGATATATAGGTAGATAGATAGATAAATAGATAGATATGTAGATAAAAAGATATATATATATATATATATATATATATATATATATATATATATATATATATAAACTAAAAGACTGATGACTGAAACAAAAATAGATAATTAGAAAGATATACAGATAGAAAGATATATAGTTAGACAATTACAAAGATATAAAAATAGGTAATTATAGATTTAGATAAATAGACAAATAAAAAAATAGAAAAATAGATAGTTAGATATATAGATAGACATGAAGATAAATAGATAGTTAAATAGATAGAGAATTAGACAAATAGAGAGAGAAATATATAGATAGATAGAATGATAGACATATAGAAAAATAAATAGTTAAATAGATAGAGAATTAGACAAATAGAGAGAGAAATACATAAATAGATAGAAAGATAGACATATAGACACATAGATAGATAGATAGGCATACAGACAGATCGACAGATAGATACATAGATAGATAGATTAAAAGATATATAGGTAGATAGACAAATAGAAAAATAGATTTTTATGAGTATGTACATAAGTGGGTGCATATATTTATTCGTAGACATGTATATATTGTCAAACATACATGCCCATTCACACACACACACACATGTTTGAATATATAATTGCTCGGGCTAGTCTAGTCATCATCATGCATTGCTTACCGATGTAGGTCATAAAAGTCATGAATATTAGACCTTTCCCAAACTGTGGCATGAATATATTTCTTATCTAGGCCATCTTGGCAGATATATATATATATATATATATATATATATATATATCTATCTGTCTATTTGTCTATTTGTCATATATGTTCTTATAAACTTTTTGTCTACTTGGTTACCTGTCAATCTAATTGTTTGTAATTTGTCTATCTTTCTAATTGTTATTTTTCTATCATTCTATTTATCTTTTTGTCTATCTATCTATATATATTTCTACCTATCTGTCAATCTATCTTTCTCTTTCTTTCTATTCATCTATTAGACTATTAGTATATCTATCTTTTTGTCTATAAGGCTATCTATCTATCTTTAAATCTTTTTATATATATGTATCTATTTGTCTATCTTTATACTATATGTTTATCTTTCTATTTATCTAACTATCTCTCTATCTATCTTTCAATCTATCTTTAAACCTACCTTTTAGTATATAAGTATATTAGTCAATGTGTCTATCTATCTATCTATATTTCGATGAGTCTATCCTTCTATCTAACTATTTATATGTCTAACTATCTATCTGCCTATCTTTTTACATATCTATCTATCAATCTATACATCAATTTGTTTATCTATCTATCTATCTATTTGTCTATCTATCAGTCTATTTGACTATCTATCTATTTCTCTATCTATTTATCTATCTATATGTCTATATACATATCTATTTATCTATCTATTTATCTATTGGTCTATCTATCTATCTGTCTAACTATCTATCTTTTTGTCTTTCAATCTATTAGTCAATATGTCTATATATATATATATATATATATATATATATATACATCTATCAATATGTATATCTATCTATTAGAAAGTCTCTATCTATCTATCTATATGTCTATCTATCTATCTATAAATGTGTCAATCGATCTATCTTTCTATATATCTATCTGTCTATCTATCTATAAATTAATCTGTGTATCTATCTATTTGTCAATCTATCAATCTATCAATCTGTCTACCTATCCATTTGAAATTCTATATATCTATCAATCTATATATCTATCAATCTATATATCTATCTATCTATTTATCTCTATATCTATCTATTATTCTATAAGTCTATAAGTCGATGTCACTAACTATCTATCTATCTATTTGATTATCTATCTATTTATCTAACTATATCTATGTCTATCTTAATAAATGTATATTTGTGCATCTGTTTATCTTTTTAAGTATATTTTTGTTTATATGTCTAACTTTCTATTTGTCTATTTGTCTATCTATCTATGTATCTATTTGTCTATATATCAATCTATCAATTTATCAAATTTTTATCTATTTATCTTTCTATCATTTAATTAACTAACAAACAAATAATATATCTATCTATCTGTCTATTTGTCAATCTCTTTAACTATTTTACTAACTATATATCTATTAGTCTATCAGTATATCTATCTATCTATATCTCTCTATCTATCTGTCTGTCTGTATATCTACCTATTTATTTCTATCTATCTATCTGTTTCTTTATCTATCTATATCTCTTTCTATATATCAATTTATCAATCTATCTACCTATCTGTATATCTATAAATCTATCTATCTCTCTATTTAGTTGTTTATTTATCTATCTATATAGCTATCTATATATATGTCTATCTAACTACTGGCCTATCTATCTATTTATCAATTTATCAATCTATCTATATGTCTATTTGTCTATCTGTTTATCTATCTAATTCTCTAACTGTTTAATTGCCTATCTATCTATTTATCTATCTCTCTATATATAAAATTTTGTATCTGCCTATTAGTCAATTAGTCTAATCATCTATTAATTTATCTGTCTATCTATTTATATCTATTTGTGTATATGTATCTATCTACCTATTTTTCTAAATGTATATCTTTCTATCTATTTATCTATCTTATATTTGTTTATCTGTCTATCTATCTATCTATCTGTGTATCATCTTGGTTGTCTATCTATCTCTTTTCGAGTTGTATATGTTTTTGTGTTTATCTATCTATCTATATGTTTGTCTATCTATTTATTTATCTATCTATATGTAATTTTATGTATATATCTATCTACCTATATGCATATCTTTCTATCGGTCAATTTGTATTTCTATATATCTATATCTATATCTATCTTTCTATTTGTTTATCTGTATATGTATCAATCAATTTATCTAGCTATCAATATTTCTATCTACATGTCTATCTATCTATATGTCTATCTATCTATCTATTATCTATTTATCTATTTATCCATCTATCCGACTATCTATCTATCTATCTATTTGTCCATCTATCTAAATATTTTTTTGTATATCTATTTATCTTTCTATTTCTATATATAACTATATATCTATATATCTATATATCTATATATACATCTAAAAATTTTATTATGTGGTTATCTATCTATCTATCTATATTTTTATTAGACTTTCTATCTATTAGTATATTTGACTATCTATCTATCTATCTATTTGTCTGTCTATCTATCTATATGTCTATCTATCTATCTATATGTCTATCTATCTTTTTATCAATCTATCTATTTATATTTATATATATCTATCTATTAGTGTATATGTCTATGTTTCAATCTATATATCTAGGTAACTATCTATCTTTCAATCTATCAATCTATCTAATTGTATAACTATCTTCCTGTCTCTCTGTTTATCATTGAATAAATCAATCAATCTTTCTATCTATCTATTTGTCTGTCTGTCTAATTATCTATTTGTATATCAATCTATCTATTTATATGTTTAACAAACCAACTATCTATTAGTCTATTAGTTTATAAGTATATCAGTATATTAGTCTATATATCTATCATTCTAGGTATATATTTTTCTATCTTTCTTTTAATCTATCTTTCTCTCTATTTACCTATCTGTGTATCAAATTGTCTGTCTTTTTAACTATTTGTCCATTATTCGATCTAATTATTTGTCTATCTTTCTATATGACTATCTTTCTTTCATTCTATATGTCTATTTGTCTATCTATCTATCTATCTTTCTAATTGTCTAACTAACTAACTATTTATCTATATGTCTATCTATCTATCTATATGTCTATCTATCTATCGGTCTTAATATCTAACTATTAATTTTTCTATCAGTCTATTAGTTAATGTATCTATCTGACTATCTAAATATGTGTTTATGAGTCTATCTTTGTGTTTATCAATTTATTTTTTTAACTATCTTTCTATCTATCTTTATATCTATTTATCTATCTATCTATCTTTCTATCTATCTATATATCTATATATCTATTTAATGAAATTGTCTATTTATATATCTACCATTTGTCTATATATCTATTTGTCTAAATGTCTATCTGCCTATCTGTCTATCTATCAATCAATGTAACTATCTAACTATATAACTTTCTTTCTATCTATCCATCTAAATATCTATATATTTGCAAATCTATCTATATATCAATCTATCTATCTCTCTATCTACTTTCTATCTTTCCATATGTCTTTTAGTCTATCAATCTATAACTTTATGTGTCTATCCATCTATCTCTCTATCTATCTATATATATGTTTATCTCTTTATTTCTCTAATAATCTATATGGCTATCTTTTAATCTATATATCTATCTATCTATCTACCTATCTTTTGATTAATATATCTATCCATATGTCTAACTTTCTATTTGTCTATTTGTCAATCTATCTATGTCTCTTTTTGTCTATTAAACAATTTGTGAATTTGTCAAACTATGTATCTGTTTATTTTTCATTTTTTCTAATTCACTAACTTATAATCTATTTGTCTATCTATCTATTTATTTCTCTATTTGCTTAAACTATTTACCTATCTTTCTATCAATTAGTCTACTAGTCTATCTTCTCTCTATCTCCTTATATGTCTATGTGTATGTCTATCCAACTATTTATTTGTCAATCAATCTATTTGTTTATCTATATATATATATATATACATATATATATATATATATATATATATATATATATATATATATATATCTGTCTGTCTATCAATCTATATATTAGTGTATCGATCTATCTAACTATTTGTCTATCTATCTGTCAATTTATATATATGTCTATCTTTATATCTCTCAATCAATTAATCAATCTAACTATATATCTGTCTATGTATCTTTTTATTTGTCTTTCTTTCAATCTATTTATATATCAATTTATCAATATATAAATATGTCTATATGTTTATCAATCTCTCTATATAATTGCATAACTATATTAAAGTCTGTCTATGTATTTATATATCACTCTATATATAAAACTATCTTACTCCCTATTAGTCTATTAGTCTAATTGTCTATCAGTCAAACTATTTATGTCGTTATGTTTCTATGTGCCTATCTATTAATTTGTCTAATTGTCTATCTATTTATCTGTTTATCTTATGTTTATCTATCTAACTATCTATCATTATATCTCATCTGTTAATCTATCTATCTATATATCCATCTATCTGTCAATCTATCTTTCTGTCTCTTTGTCTATCTATCATTCTATCAATCTATCAATCAATATTTTTTTCTATCTATCTATCTATATGTCAATGCATATATGTGTCTATATGTCTAAATTTCTATTTGGATATTTATTTATCTATTTATGAATCTATTTGTCTATCTATCAATCTATCAATCTATCTATATGTTTATCTTTATATTTGTCTAATTCACTAGCATACTAACAATCTATCTATATGGTCTATCTATCTATTTGTCTATCTATCTAAATATTTAACATTCTTTGTGTTTGTTAGTCTATCTATCAATTAATCGATCTATCTATCTATATGTTTATCTATATATCTATATGTATATCTACTTATTTATTCATTTATATGTTAATCTATCTGTGTGTCTATATATCTATATGTCTATCTATCTATTTTTCAATCAATCAATCAATCTATCTATCTATCTATTTATCTATCTATCTATATATCTATCAATCTTTCAATCTATCTATTTGTCTATATCTATTTGTCTATCTATCTATCTATGTGTTTATATGCCTATCTATCAATCTATCAAACTATAAATCTATCAATCTATCAATCTATCAATCTATTTTTATGTCAATATGTCTATTGGTCTATTTATCTAATTGTCTAACTCACTATTTGTTTATCTATTTATTTTTTATCTATCTATAAAACTATTTAATTGCCTATTAGTCTATCACTCTAATTGTCTATCTATCTATCTATCTATCTTTATGTCTATCTATTTATGTCTCTATGTGTCTATGTCTTTATCTATATAACCATCTATTTGTTTATTTATCTATCTATCATATGTTTGTTTTTCTCTCTATCTATCAATCTATGTATGTTTCTTTTTGTCTAAAGGTATCTTTGTCTATTTCTCTAGGTTTCAATGTGCTTATCTATCTTTCTATCATTTTTATCTATCAGTCTATCCATCTATCGATCTATCTCTCTATTGGTCAATCTATCTATATGTCTATCTATTTGTCTGCCTATTTGTCTATTAATCTATTTGTATATCTATCTATCTATCTTTCTATCTCTTTATCTATCTATGTATCTATCTATCTATCTATCTCTCTTTATGTCTATCTATCTATATGTAAATCTATCTATCTTTTTATGATTTGTTTATCTATCTAGCCTCATTTCTATATATCTATTTATATATCGATCTAAATATTTAGATGTCTATCTATTTATCAATCTATTTATATATATATATAACTATATATCTATATATCTATCTTTATATTTGTGTATAATCTTATCTAGCTATCATTTTATCTATCAATATGTCTATCGGAGTATATATCAATTAATACATTTGACCATATATATATATGTTTATATCTCAATCAATCAATCAATCTATCTATCTATTTGTCTATTTATCTATCTATACATCTATCTATCTATTTGTCTATCTATCTATATATCTATATATTTTTCTATTTGTCTATATGTTTATCTACTTATATGTATATTAGTATATCTAGCTATTTGGTAATCTATCTATCTATATAATTATCAATCTATATAAATATATATCTATCTATCTGTCTATCAATCTATATGTATATCTATGTATATTTCAATAATCTAACTATCTATCGATCAATATGTTTACTAGTCTGTCCATCTGCCTATTTGTATATCTATTTATCTATCTATATATATAACTATATTTCTATCTAGTTATTTATCTGACTATTTATCTAAGTTTCAATCTATCGAACTATCTATATATTTGTATACTTGCATATTTATATATCTATCTTTCTATCTATATTTTTATCTACCTATCTATCTATTTATCTATCTGTCTTTCTATCTATCTATTTGTTGATCTATTTATCTATCTATTTCTATCACTAATTTTCAGCTATCAATTTATCAATCAATATATCTATTTATCAAATTATCTATTTATCTATTTGTCTATAATCTATAAGTGTATTTGTCTAATTGTGAATCTATCTATAAATCTTGTATCTTTATTTCTATGTGTCTATCTGTCTATCTATCAATCTATCTATGTATCTATTTCTCTTTGTGTCTATGTGTCTACATGACTATCTATCTATTAACAATATATGTATATTTTTCTAACTATCTGTCTTTCTATTTGTATAATTATCAATCAATCAATCTATCTATCTATCAATCTATCTCTCTAGCTATCTATTAGTCTATTATTCTATCTGTTTATATGTCTATTTGTCTATCTATATTTCTATTTATCTGTTTGTCTATTTTTCTATCTATCTATCTATCTAGCTATCTATCTGTCTATCTAACTAGTTGTATATATATAGATATATATATATATATATATATATATATATATATATCTACTTATTAATTAATGAATCTGTCTATATATCTAACTTTTTATTTGTTTTTTTATCTAAATGTCTATATGTCTATCTATCTATCAATGTTATTATCTATTTATCTATCGATCTATCTATCTAACAAACTATCTATTTGTCAAACTAAATAACTATATTTCTTTCTATCGTACTAATATTCAAAATATGTATATGTCTATTTATATATCCAACTTTCTATTTATTAATCTATATTTCTATCTGTCTATCTATCTATTATTCTACCTATCGATTTATATAACAAACTATCTGTCTATCTATCTATCTACCTATCTTTATATTTAACTATCTATCTATCTATCTATTTATCTTAATATCTCTCTCTATATCTTTCTATCTATTTGTCTTTCAATTTATCTATATATCTATTTGTGATTCTACCTATCTATATATCTATCTTTCTATCTGTCTATCTTTTTATATGTCTATCTTCCTATTTATCTATGTATCTATCTATATATCTATATATCTATATGACTATCTATATATATGTCTATCTAATGATCTATTTGTCTATCTAATTATGTGTTTATTTATCTATTTATATATTTTTCTATCTATATATGTCTCTATTTGTATATTTATTAATGCATATATCTATTAATCTCACTATTTATAGATCTATTTATCTATAACTATATATATATATATATAGTTGTTTATTTGTTTAACCATCTATCTAGTATTTCTCTATTAGTGTATATTTTAATATCTTTATCTATCCATTTATCTATGTTTCTCTATCTCTATATCAATCTATCTATTTTTCTATCTATGTATTTATTTATCTATTTATCAATAAATTTGTTTATCTATCTATTTATCTATGTATCTATTTATTTGTCTTCCATTCTATCTATATCTATATTTGTCTATATTGGTATTTGTCAATTTTATATTTCTATTTATCTATTATTTCTCAATCTTTCAATTAATCTTCCATATCTTTCTATCAAACTATCTATCAATCCGCTTATATGTATATCTATTTTTCTAGCTATATGTTTGTCTATAAATCTAGCTAGCTATCTATATGTCTGTCTATCTTTATATCTATTTTTCTTTCAGTTTAATTATCTATATGTCTATGATTCTATGTATCTATTTATCTATCTATCTATCTGCCTAACTTTATATATTTCTATCTACCAACCTATCTATGTATCTATCTATCTATTTATCCACATATTTGTCTATCTATCTATATTTTTGTCTGTCTATCTACATATCTATCTATCTATTTGTGTATCAAGCTATCTGTATATTAACTATTTGTAAATCTATTTATGCATATATCTCTTTATCTTTCTATATATAGATCTATTTCTCTTTAAATATTTTATATCTTTATATATATATATATATATATATATCAAACTATCTATTTTTTTATCTATCTTTCTTAGTATTTTTCTATTAGTCTATATTTTTATATCTCTATCAATCTATCTATCCATTTATTTATGTGTTTCTCTATCTATCTATCTATCTATCTATATTTCTATCTATCTATCTATATTTATATTTATGTATCTATCTATCAGTATATCAATCAATTTGTTTATCAGTATATTTGTCTATGTATCTATTTTTATATCTTCTGATCTATCTATATCTCTATTTGTTTATATGGCTATTTGTCTAATTTTAAATTTCTATCTACCTATTATTTCTAAATCTTTCAATCAATCAATCAATCAATCTTTCTATCTAATCATCTATCTATTTATATATCTATCTCTCTAACTATCGACCTATCTACGTATTATTTTTTAATTGTCTATCTATCTGTCTGTCTATCTGACTATTTGTCTATCTATCTATTTTATTTTTATTTTTTTAAAGGAGTTTATTAATATTAGCCCTCTCTTTTGGCGGAGGAATACCATTTTTACAAACTAAAATCTACCCATTCCCCACTTACAACCTTAATCTTTAACATCAAACTTAAAATTAACATTAAAATTTAAAAAGCTAATCATCTATCCTAAATAATAATTTGCAATTCATGCACTTGTTTGAGGTTAGCTTTAAATTTCTTACGTATAGCTTTATCATTCCTTGATATACTCTTTAGCATCCGATTGAGCTCTTACTTCTACATGAGTATCCATAAGTTTCTGCCCTCATAGACTCCCGGTTTCTGCTTATTTTGTATAGACTTTGCTGTTTTCCTGCAAAAAAAGCCACATGTATACATACTCTCCATTCGACTAGCTTACCTTATGGCTGCTATTGCGTCCTGCCTTTGATGTTATCCTTTACTCTTTAATCTTGATGCACTTTATCCTGTCTCCATTTCTACTTACCTCGGTGCCCCTTTAAACTCAGAAGCTGATTCTTCCAGCTTTGGAGAGCTTCCAGACCTTTCTCCTATTCTAGACACTTAGAATTCCACCTAGACTATAAGCTACCGTAACTTAACACAGACTGTAACATTAAAACAGACTGTAAATATGCTACTGGATTCTAGACGTTTCTCCTATTCTAGACTGTAACATTAAATAAGCTACTGTAACATTAAAACAGACTGTAACATTAACACAGCCCTTTCTCCTATTCTAGATACATGACTTTTTACAACATTCGCACACAACCTCTTAACTTATACATTTAAACAGACTGTAAATAACAAAATATCACATGCTCTAACATTCCAAAATTCCACCAGCTACTAGATTTTCTGGTTGTTTATACAATTAACTTCGCTGCTAAGAAAAAAGAAATTACAGTAAAATATGCTAACAACCATTATCTTACCTTACCCTATTACCTTTGCCTCCATAATGTACATACCTGTTAACCTGCAGAGATAGAAATTCCCATGCACAGAAGCTACCACAATACCATAACAGTTAACAGCTTATATTCTTATAATTCTCATATTCTATTTTTTCTATTAATACTACCCTTCCTGAATCTTAAATAAGGGAAGGCCTTCCTGTCTAATTTTGCTATTCCTTTTAGTTTTTCTGGCATCAAAACCTCATCAAATTCATGTTCTCCTCTTATTGAACCTAATCTTGCAAGGCTATCCGCCAAAGTATTGGCTTCTCTATATATATGTAAGATTGATGCATTAAGCACTTTAATGAGGTTCAAAATAATTTCCATTTCTTCCTCATACCTCCAAAGAATTATTTTTCCACTTACTAAATCTACCAAAAGCATGGAGTCTACTTGAATTTGTATATTTTCTAAATCTAACTTTTTACAGACATTTAATCCTATATTCAAAGCTTTTATCTCCGAGTGGAGAGCTAAGAATGCTTCTGTAGCCGAAGTAAATACTTTTATCACATACCCGTTTGAGTCCCTTATTACCCCTCCTCCACCTGCTATACTAGTGTCCCTATTAAAGCTACCATCCGTGTTTAGTGATATTTTACCTTCCAGAGGCCTATTCCAACTTATACTTTTTACCGATCCTTGTTTCGTATTTGTAATAGCAAGGCCCCATAACATTCCAGCTACCTTATTTAAACAAGAACCATCAACTTTTATAGGGTTTATATGATATATTCTTGATTTCTTCAATAATATCTTTTATAATTTCATTTGAATTCATTCTTATACCCTCAAATTTACTCTTATTACGAGCTTTCCATAGGGACCATATTACTATATGAGGTAGATTCTGAGTGAGCCAATTTTTGATATAACTGCTAGAGTTTATATTCTCCCAATTCTTAATTCTATCAATTATTCTATCCTCTTTTTTACTTATTTGTATCAGGTCTCCTAATTCCCTCCAGACAGCTGCATCGATTCTTCCACTTGAGAATAGATGATCCATTGATTCTTCTTCTACAAAGCAACATTCACATCTGGAGGCCATTTTAACACATTTTCTTTTCACATTAGTATCCACAGGCAGTGCATTTACCATAACTTTCCATGGCAGCGAGCACATTTTCTGTGGAATACCTGCTTTCCAGGCCCATTTAAATAAAGATTTCACGGGTTTTTTCCTTCTTATCAATTCTTTTGCTGACTTTAACATAAAATTACCTTGTGGATTAAGGGTTCATTTCCATCCCGATTTTTTCAGTAATGAATGGGCATCTACTATTTCCGTTTGTTTTTCCAATACTTTCCAGTTATTTGATTTCTGCTTAACGTGATTATGTTCTTGTTCTAGATATTTTGCTCGCATATATTTTGCCCAGAGGGAATCATTTTCTTTTATCCTCTACCAACCTTTGCAGTCCCAGGCAGCCGCCATATACTGTAAATTAATGATGCCTAACCCCGCTTCCGCTTTTGGATAACATATGTCTTTCCAATTTCTCCAGTGAATTTTCTGCTTTCTGTTTTTTCTACCCCATAAAAAATTTTCCATTTCCATTTCTAGTTTATTTATGAATTTCTTAGGTGGGTGTTTGACTAATATAATATGTACCAGTGTACTTTGAAGAACATGAGAGATTAATGTAATCCTCCAACCAAATCCTAATAGATCTACTTTCCAACCTGCTATTTTCCTTCTCATTTTATCATGTAAAGGCGTTAGATAATTTTCTTTCAGCCTTCCTTCGTATATCGGACAACCTAAATATACTAAAGCATCTTTTTTATGTTTAAAACCCATTATGTTTTTAATTTTTTTTACTACTTTTTCGGAAGATTTTTTTGCTAACATAAATTGACTTTTATCCTTATTAAGGGCTTGACCTGTTTCCTTCTCAAATAATTGTAGAAGGTCCATCAGGTTCTTCAATGAACTTTTATTCGTATTTGTGAAAATAATAATATCATCTGCATAAGCTAAACAACTTATTCTCGGAGTATTTTTTTTGGCTGTCTAAAGGGGATTATTTTGCCCTCTGACATTCTTTTATTTAAATTAACAATTAACAATTCTAAGTACATATCAAATAATAAGGGCGATAATGGGTCCCCCTGTCTCAAGCTACGTCTTGGTTTGAATTCTTCACCTTTCATTCCATTTATAATGATTCTAACCCAAACGCTAGTTACACATCTATATATTAAATCAATACATGTTTTAGAGAAACTAAATTTTCTCTTAACGAAACATAGTGTATGCCATTCTACTCTATCAAATGCCTTAGATAAATCTAGCTTAACTACTAAGTTACTTCCCCTCATTTTAAATGCTATTTCTTTCATCATTTCTGATGATAATCTAATATTTTCAATCATTAATCTATTCTTAACAAATCTTGTTTGTTCCTGTGATATTATAAATGGTAAAATATTACTAAGTCTGTTTTGAATTATTTTAGCAAGGATCTTATAAATTGCATTACATAAACTTATAGGCCTAAAATCCTCACATTTTTGAGGTGATTCTTTTTTGGGGATTAACACTATGAAAGAGTTTGCCCATGCCTTAAGAATGTCCGCCCCTACAAAAAAACTGGCAATTGCAAGAACCAGGTTTTTTTTCTAAATGAGCTAGTTTAACTGAAAAAAATAATTATTCCATCCATCTGGCCTTGTTGCACTATCCTTATCTAGATCAAACACTGCATTTTTAATCTCTTCTTCCTCCGGGATCTTCTCCATCATTTGATTTTGTTCTAGTGAGATGACTGTGTTGATCCCATCCATTAATGAGTTTCCTACCTGAGGAGCCTGTCTGCATAGATGGCTTTTAAAAAATTCTTCAAAGAGGATTCCTATCTGCTTGTCTTCTTAAACCCATATTCCCTCATTAGTTTTTAGGCCCTTGATTTTATTTTTTTGAGCCTTTATTTTACACATGTTGTGAAAAATATTAGTATTTCTATCTCCATCTTTCAACCATTTAATTTTTGAACACTATTTCCAGTATACTTCCTCCATATGCAACTTAAGCCTCAAGTCCCCTTTAGCCTTATTTAGTTCCTATCTCTTTACCTCTATGTTATTATTATCATATTCTAATTCTAGTTTTTCTACTTTTTCCTATTCTTGCTTTATTATTTGATTTAAATTTTCGACGACTTATTTATTCCATATTTTTAGACATTTTTTTAATCTATGAAGCTTAACCATTAATACTTGAATCGGTTTCCCCATTGCTGGCTCCATCCAGGATTCAGTTACCAATTTTTCAAAGCCAGCGTGCTTTTCCCACATATTCTGAAATTTAAAGTTACCTGATACTCGGTTAATCTTATTGATTGTAATGAGCAATGGGCAATGATCCAAATAGGTTCTATTTAGGTGTCTTAGCCCTGTAACCCCATGCAAAGCTACCCACTTAGCATTACACAGTACTCTGTCTAGTCTAGCCCAAATTGTGCTTCTTTTACTCTGGTTGTTACAACAAGTGTAACTTGAACCTGTGAAATCTATTTCCATTAATTTCGAGTTTGAGATCGCCTCATTAAATTGTGTCATTGCTATTGGATCCAGGGTTTTACCTCCTTTCTTTTCTTGATTGCTCCTGATTATTTTAAAATCACCTCCTATAATCCAGGGTGCATTCCTAGATGCAATATTCTGCATTTCCTCCCACAGTGCTAACCTTGATTTTTTATCATTTTTAGCATATACAACCGATATTATTTCATCTGTTTATTTATTTTAAAATGTACTACCTGATCTGTATCTTTTAAAATTTCAATGTCCAAATAATTATGCCACATTATCCAGAGTTTACTATTTATATTAGCATATGCATTGTTAAACCCTAGTTTTTGGCTGTAGTTAATTAATTGATCCTTTCGGATCATAGGCTCCGCAATGACTACAAGAGAAATTCTATGAGTTTTAATTAATAGTTTTAACCTATCTATCAAGGGATTATTAGCAACCCCTTTTATGTTCTAATAAAGGCATCTATCCATTAATTCCTAGCTTAGATTAGGATCTAGTTGTACACTTAGTCTCATATTTTGTGTTTAAATATTTTTTCTTATTCTTTGGGGTCTTAATTGCATTCGAGTTTACTTGTATTTTTTCATAATATTTATCCTTCCACTCAAGCTGCATTGCCATTATTTTTATAGCTTCCTTGGTTTGAGTTCTAGTGAGCTTTGTCTAATCTTCCTCATAAATATCCAAATCATCCTTCCCCTTTTCTATATAGAATGCATGCTCCTCTTCTTCTCTTCCTATTGAAGGACAACTAAACACCTCTGCATCTTCCTCTGGGAAATCCAAGAGGTGATCCTCTATCCAACTATAGTCCTCCAGTTTTTCTTTTAAAATTATTCTAGTTTTAATTTTCTTGTTCCTCTTTTTCTACCCTTTACCTCCTCCCATTTTTCTCCCTCCCCTAGCTTATCTCCTTCCTCCATGCTTCCGTCATGATATACTCTATTACTAGTCTCTCCCTCTCCTAATACCTTACTCACTTTCTCTCTAATATACCCCCCTTCTTCTTCCATTAAACCTGCCTCAATTATAGGTTTTTCTCCAGCCCCTCCCTCCTTCCTAATCCATCTTTCTACATTTCTTTTTCTACCTTCTAACCCTTGCACATTTTCTGATTGTTCTGTACCCATCTTACACACCCCCGATTCGTGCCCAAGTCTCTTACATTTTATGCAATAAGTAGGCAGATTTTTGGGAATAACAGGTTGCCAAAACCCATTATTCTACCCATCCTCTCCATTACCGATCCAGATCATATTTGGTGGTTGAGTGAGTAGGTTACACTCAACACACATGCGACCCTTGCTTGGCCTTGTCATAGAAACAGTAGCTTCATCACGAATTACAGGTTTACCCAAACAAGATGAAATTGTGTAGAGAGATTGTGGGTTAAACAAATATAATGGGAGATTCAGTAAGGAAAACCATACCGGGGCTAAAGGCGCCTCCTCCATTGGACTGAAATCCTTCGTCCACCTCAAAACGCGCATGGGGAAGCCGTTAACTTGCCATAGACCTCCATGCCATAAGCGGTAGAAGTCCTCAATCATAAAACACTGCAGGAAGACGTGCTTCGCGTCGTAGTCAGCTAGCTTCATCCTTCCCGTAATCTTTAATGAGGAGATAAACTATTGTATTTCCTTCGGGCGAGGCCTTCCATGAGAAAACTTACCAATAAGCATATATTCAAAGGGTTCCATGAACTTGCGCATCTCTTCTGTTGAAAAAACAATCACGAGACTTCCGTGTTTGTTTCCGAAGCAGCATGAGGGAGGCGCGAGCTCTCTTAATATTGATGCAAACTACTTATTGTTTAGTAATAAGTCCTTTTGCTCCATATTTAGCTTGAGAGGAGCTTGATTCGGGCAGCAATGGCGAGATTCTCTCTCTAGGGATTGTGATTTTCTCTCTCTACGAGCT
>JAREIK010001546.1:946164-962163 GCA_029783825.1 Sapria himalayana
ATTTGTCTCTCTTTCTGTCTCTCTCTATCTATCTATCTATCTATCTATCTATCTCTCTATCTATCTTTCTATCTATCTGTCTTTTTTTCTATCTATCAGTCTATTTTTCTATCTATCTATCTATCTATATATCTATCTATCTATCTATGTATCTGTGTATGGGTCTATCAATCAATTTGTCTATATGTGTATTAGTCTAGTGTCTATTTATCTATCTATCTATCTATATCTCTATTTTTCTATCTCTCTTTATGTCTGCCTGCTTTTCTCTATTTATCTATTAGTTATCAATGTGTCAATTTATCTATCTTTCTATTTGTCTTTCTTTATGTCTATATATATTTATAGCTATCTAAGTATCTGATTAACTTTATATGTGTATATATATTTATCTCTTTATTTGTCTATCTAAATCTATCTAACTGTATATGTATATATATATATATATATATCTCTAACTGTATATCTATCTATCTCTCTATCTTTCTATCTATCTGACATTCTCTTTATCTGTCTTTCTATCTATTTGTCTATCATTCAATCTATCTATCTATTTTTCAATATAATTGTCTATCTATTTATCTATACGTCTATCTATCTATCTATTTATCTATATGTCTATCTATCTATTTATCTACCTATCTTTCTAATTATCTATTTATCTAACTATTTGTTTATCAGTTTATTTATCTATTTAACTATTTATCTATTTATCTATCATATCTGTCTATTTGCCCATCTTTCTATCTATTTATCTGTCTATATGTGCATTTGTCTATCTGTATATCTTTCTATCTATCTATCAGTCTATCAATTTATCTATCTATCTATCTGTTTATCTCACTATCTATATATCTATCGATTTGTCTATATATCTATCAATTAATCTATCTATCTATCTTTTAGTCTATTAGTTTATCAGTCTATGTGTCTATCAATATTTTATTTTATCAGTCTATTAGTCTATATGTCTATCTATCATTCTATCTATCAATATGTCTATCTATTTATCTGTCTAATTGTATATATATCTATCTATCTATATATCTATCTGTCTATCTATATATCTCTCAATCTATCTATTAGTTTATCTATCTATCTTTCAATCTGTTTATATGTCTATCTGTATAACTATCTTTCTTTCTTTCTTTCTATTTGTTTATATCTATATGTTTATCATTCTATCTGTCTATCTATCTAATTGTCTAATTGTCTTTTTGTCTATCAGTCTATCAATTTTTATATATATATATATATATATATATATATATATATATATAAAATTATCCATCCACCTATCTGTCTATATATATCTATCTATTTATCTATCTATATGTCTATCTATCTTTTTTTCTATATGTTTACCTAATAATTATCATTCTATGTATCTATCTGTCTGTCTGTCTGTCGATCTAGTTATCTATCTATCTTACTATATGTTTATATGACAAGCTATCAATCTATCAATCAATCAATCAATATGTCTATCTCTTTATCCAATTGGCTCTTTGTTTATTTATCCCTCTATGTATATGTGTTTTTATATATTTTCCTCTCTAAATCTATTAATCTATCAATCTTTAAATCTATCTAAATTCTATCTTTCTTTCTTTCTATCCATTTAATTGTCTAATTGTCTAACTATCTATCTATCTATTTGTCTATCTGTCTATCTATCTATATATTTATCTATATATCTATCTTTCTTTCTATCTTTTTTTATTCCTTTCTTTCTCTATATCTTTATATCTGTCTATCTATTTATTTATATATATATATATCTATCTATCTATATATCTATCTGTTAATCTGTATATTTGCTTATATTTTTATATATCTATCTAGAGGTGTCAAACGTGCCGGGCCGGCCCGGCACGATCGAAAAACGTGCCCGGGCGAACAAAGCACGTGCCGTGCCGTGCCTTGGCACGGCACGCCGGCACGCGTGCCTGCGTCGTGAGTCGTGAGTCGCGACTCACGAGTCGTGACTCGTGACCCAACCGGGCCCCGCCCCCGGTAAAAAGACCGCGGGTCGGGTCCAAACAGACCCTCCCCGCCCCGTCTGCCCTGCCTTGCCATGCGCCCGTGCCCGAGCGGGCCGGCACGGCACGGCACGGTCTTGCCGTGCCCACGGGCCGTGCCGTGCCCAAATTTAAAAAACCGTGCCGTGCCCGGCACGGCACGGTAGCACGGCTGGGCACGTGAAAAACGGGCCGTGCCGTGCTGGACCGGCCCGTTTGACACCTTTATATCTATCTATCTGTGTATTTATTTATTTGTTTATCTATCTACTTATCAATCTATCTACCTATACATCTATTTTTTATCTATTTATATGTATGTGTATTTATCAACTATATGCCTATCTATCTTTCTATCTATCAATTAATCAATCAATCTATCTATCTATATGTCTATCTATCTATCTATTGCCTATTTATCTATTTGTGTATCTATCTATCTTTCTCCATGTCTATTTATCTATATGTCTATCTTTCTATTTATCTATATATCTATCTATCTATTTATCTATTTAGCTGTCTATCTATTTTTCTATCTATCTATCCATTTGTCTTTTAGTCTATTAGTTTATCAGCCTTTGTGTCTATGTGTCTATTTTATTTTTAGTCTATCTTTCAATTAGTCTATGTGTTTATGTGTCTATTAATCTATCTATCTATCTATCTATTTGTCTATCTGTCTGTCTATCTCTCTGTCTAATTTTATATCTATTGAGCTAAGATCCATATTTATTCAACTCTAAGTCAGCTTTGGCTTGACACTTAAAATTAAGTTATTTTGGTAGGTAACTCTTACCAATTACATTTCATCTAATTCCTATATATTTATGGGATTTTGATATCATATTTCCCGACTTGTTTGAATCCCATGTAATGTCTTTAGGCCCAAAACCATTTTGATAACTTAATAAAGTTAAACCATTTTAAATAATTGGGTAGCACCATTATTCATCTTGTCTTACTAATGTCACATACTGTATTTCTACTTTAGTAGAACCTACATTAATGTGATAAAAGGTTTGTCAAGTGTTATATAGCATGATATGAGAGTATAGCCTTATATATGCATGATATTAATGTGATAACTTAAATTTTATGTGAGAGATCTTGATTGATTTTAATTTTTAATTAATAGATCTCATTATATATATAGTATCACCATTTCATATAACATATTATACATAGCATCTCATACTTGCATATAATTAACATGTCACAGTATAGCCTTAATATAGATTAATCTTCACAAGCCAATATGAAGATCATTAGTCATTAATCCTAGGTAGTAATAAGTAGGTCCAAAGTTTAATTATTTGCCCACCAACTTGGGCATAGACACCTAGCTCCTCCATCATCATGGTCGGATTGCATGACTTCAAATGGCTTGCCCTATCTCTTTTGTTTTATTGCAACAATTAAAAAATTACAATAAAACAAAAATGACATGCAAGCCATATTTAATAATTACAACCCTTGAGAAAAATAAAATAATAATACTCTACCAAATAGATTGGTTAAAAAGGCCATACTAAGAACCATTTGAAACAAAATAACATGCAAAATATATAATGTTATCATATAGCATAAATAATTTGTATTAAAAAAATAAATTATAATAACCGTGTATTTTAAAACAATTAAATTTATAAGGTGTTACATAGAGTTGTTATGGTGGTTCTACTGGGTAGTTTGTAGATGAGGTCATTGGGAGCCACCCTTGTGGGGTTAGGGGCAGCTCTCAAGAAAAAATTTATTTTAAATTTTCATTAAATCTCATCAATAAATTTTCATTGATCTCATCAATAAATTTTCATTGATCTCATCAATAATTTTCATTGATCTTATCAATAAATTTTCATTGATCTCATCAATAATTTTTATTGATCTTATCAATAAATTTTTATTGATCTCATCAACAAAGTTTCATTGATCTTATCAGTAAATTGTTATCAATTACATTAATAAATTTTTTATTGATATTATCAATAAATTTAAAATAAGCCGAAAACCATCAAAATCACATTAAAACAACATATTATGTAATCTCATTACACATAAGGCTTATTTTGGCACCACCATAAACAATCACTAATATATCAAAATTGATATATGAATTTAGTCCATGTATAAATCTGATTAAGACAAAGCTAGAATCATATATCATGCTATTTAATATTTTAATGGCAATATCCCATTCAGATTCTCAATCATACTAATGAATCCTTTTAGTTTTTAGATTCAATCAATTAATATCTTAACAAAACCTATTAACTATGTCGATCACAGAAAAAATAATATAATATATATTCAAAAATGCAAATCATGCCAGAATCATATACATCACATACATATGATAAAATATGGCATTTTCCATTTTAAAGAAAACACAAGTTCCTTTGATACCACTGTTGGGATTTTGGGCAGAATATTCAATCTAATTGGAACATAAACACATCAGAATTTATAATTTTTATTTCTTAATCCACCAAGGATCACATGCAATTCATAAAAACACTAAGGAAGGGTAAATGAAACTTACATCTTGTAGATCGATTTGTCAAGCCTTCAAAGTGTGTATTGAGGTTTATTCGAATCATTAAAGGTGCAGCCTTTTTGAAAAGTTACAACCCTCTACATGTATCCACACATAAACAAATAATGAATGATCATGTTGAATGCTAGTTCAGATTCGACTTCTCAAAATGAAAAGGATTCTATCAGTTTTAGAAAGATGACTAATTGCATCAAATATGTCTCACATATATATATACAAGTCTGCTATGGTTTTAGTCATAAATATATTAAGTATATATTTAAAACACTTTTAAATAATAACAACTTAGATTCATTTCCTTAAAAACTCCTTTAAATGAATTTATTCATTAAAACTCAAGTTTAATGTAACAAAATAATTACTTATTTAAATCACGAATTTAAACTTTCTCAAAATTAAATTCAAATTTAAACAATGACTATTTGTTATTTGTGATTTAAAATAATCTCATCATTTAAATTTACTACAAAGAATAAAAAACTATAACCATTAATATTCATTCTTAATATGCAACTCTAAAGGTTCAATTAACATTATTAGTAGGCCTAAATCACATTTTTATCCAACAAGTCAAAATTGGCATCTAGTAAGACATTATGACTATCCAAGTTAAATGAAAAGCTCATGATCCGAGATAACCTTAATATAGCTAATGACATAATTCTTTTCTCAGTCACAATTGTCGAGTGGACCCAGTGACATCTCTCTCATAATAAGATGGACAAATTCCATCTTTATCCCTCATATCTCATGACATAATTGTTATTATGTTCAAGTATAACTTTTATAGTCATCTGATTAAAGACAATATTTGATTATATTAAAACACAATATTCCTTACGTTGAGAACTATAGCGATCTCGGGGGTTAATACTATAGCTATTAGAGATTAACTTATGACTTTGATTCATATATTAAACTAAAGATAGGTTTGTGTAATATTTGTACTTGGCAAATAGATATAAATTTGATTTGTATTTGATACATATATTCATCCCATGAATATCAATCAAACTTTATCCTAATTTTAATTTGTTGTTATTTTCATAATAATAACTGATTAGAGACATTTAAAATAATTAAAAATATTACGCAAAAATATTATATATAATAAACATGTAAATCATTAAAATAATTAATTCTCACAAATAGTCAAAAAACTATGTCAATACGATAGGCCTAGAGCATTATTACTAACATATATGTGTATCTAACTATATATCTATGTAACTATCTGACTATTAATTTTTTATATATCTATTTGTCTAACTATCTATCTATCAAACTATCTAATTTTCATTATGTCTATCTATCTATCTATCTATCACTTTATTAATCTTTCTAATTATATATGTATCTATCTATTTATTTATCTATCTGTTTATCTATCTATCTTTCTATCTATTTATCTATTTGTCTATTTATCTGTCTATCTATCTATCTATCTGAATATTTGTCTATCTCTCTATATATTAATATTTCAATCTATCTATCAATCTATCTATATATCTGTCTATCTATCTAACTATATAACTTTCTAACTATCTATCTATATATCTAACAATTTGTCTATTTATTTATTTATCTATCTCTCAATCTTTCTATCTATCAGTCTATCATTATATCAACCTATATGTCTATTTGTCTATCTATCCAGCTGTCTATCTATCTATCTAGTTATTTGTCTTTTTTCATATCTATCTATCCATCTATCTATTATCTAGCTATATATCTATAAGCTATCTATTATCAATATATCTAATATCTACTTCTCAGCCTATCTACATATATGTTTTTGTTTCTATATGTCAATCAATCTATCTATCTATTTGACTATCTATCTATCTATTTATTTGACTAACTATCAGTTAATCAATCAATCTATTTATCTATCTGTCTCTCTTTCTTTTTATCTATCCATCTATCTATCTGTCTATCTATCTATCATTATATCTATATATCTATCTGTCTATTTGCTTATATATTTATGTATCTATCTATCTATCTATGTATATACATATCTATCTATATATCTATATATCTACATATTTTCCAAAATACCTATCAATCCATCAAATATTTGTCTATCAATTTATATGTCGATCTGACTATCTCTCTATATATTTATTTAATTGACTATCTATCTGTCTATAATCTATATGACTATATATATATATATATATATATATATATATATATATATATATATATATATATCCATCTATGTATTTATTTATTTATTTATTTATCAATCTAAATATATATATATATATATATATATATCTTTTTATCTATCAATCATTCTATCTACCTATCTAATGATATTCTTATCTATTTATCTATCTATTTTTCTATATATATCTATACATATATACGCACACACGCATACACACACACACACACACACCTAATATATATATATCTATCTATCTATTTGTCTTTATATATATGTGTCTATCGATCTATCTAGTATTTGCCTATCTATCTATCTATATTTCTTTCTTTCTATCTTTCTATGTGTCGATTAGTCTATTTGTTTATCTGTCTAACATTAAATTTATCTATCTATCTATATATCTATCATACTCTCTATATATCTGCCAATCTCTTTATCTATCTAACTATAAATCTATCTACTTGTCTATTTGCATATTTGTAACTCGATCTATCTCTCTAACAATCTATATATTTGTATATTTAAAATCAATCAATCTATCTATCTATGTGAGTATTTACTTATCTGACTATCTATCTATCTGCATATCTATCTATCTATCTACAAAGTTTATAGTGTGTCCAACTATCTATATAACTATCTGGCTATCAAACTATCTGCCTATCTGTCTATCTATCTATCTATCTATATTTTTATCATTTTGTGTATATATATTTATCTCACTATTTGTTGATCGATCTATATATCTATCAATCTATATATCTATCTATATATCTTTATGTCTATCTTCCCATCTTTCTATCTCTTTATATATCTATTTGTCTCTTTTTCTATCAATCTATAATTTTATATCACTATCTATCTATATATTAGCTCTCTAAGTGTCTATCTTTTTATCAATCTATTTGTGAATCTATCTATCTTTCAATATTTATATCTATTCATCAATCAATCAATTTATCTATCTATCTATCTATCTGTCAATCTTTTTTTCTATCTATCTATCCGACTATCTATCTATCTATCTATTTATTTGACTAACTATTAGTCAATCAATCAATCTATCTATCTATCTATCTATGTCTCTATTTCTTTTTATCTATCTATCTATCTGTCTATCTATATATCATTATATCTATAGATCTATCTCTCTATCTGCTTATATATATATATCTATCTATCTATCTATGTATGTATATACATATCTACCTATATATCTATATATCTACATATTTTCCAATCTACCAATCTACCTATCAAATATTTGTCTATCGATTTATATGTCTATCTAACTATTTCTCTATATATTTATTTATTTGACTATCTATCTGTCTATAATCTATATGATTATATATATCCATCTATTTATTTATTTATCAATCTATATATATATATATATATCTTTCAATCTATCAATCATTCTATCTACCTATCTAATGATATGCTTATCTATTTATCTATCTATTTGTCTATATATATATATATACACACACACACACACATAATATATATATATATATATATATATATATATATATATCTATTTGTCTTTATATCTATGTGTCTATCATTAAATCTATTCATCTATCTATATATCTATCATTCTATATGTATATCTACCAATCTCTTTATCTATCTAACTATAAATCTATCTACTTGTCTATTTGCATATCTGTAACTCGATCTATCTTTCTAATTATCTATATATGTGTATATCTATCTATCAATCTATCTATCTATGTGTGTATTTACTTATCTGACTATAAATCTATCTACATATCTATCTATCTATCTACAAAGTTTATTGTGTGTACAACTATCTATATAAGTACCTGGCTATCAATCTATCTGCATATCTATTTATTTATATACCTATCTATTTATATTTCTATCAATGTGTATATATATTTATATCACTATTTGTTGATCTATCTATATATCTATATATCTATCAATCTATATATCTATCTATATATATTTATGTCAATCTTCCTATCTTTCTATCTCTTTATATATCTATTTGCCTCTTTTTATATCAATCAATCATTTTATATCACTATCTATCTATCTATATTTTAGCTCTCTAAGTGTCTATGTTTTTTTATCTATTTGTAAATCTATCTATCTTTCTATATTTATATCAATTCATCAATCAATCTATCTATCTATCTATCTTTCTATTTGTCTATTTTTCTATCTATCTATCTATCTATATATCTATATGACTATCTATTTATTTTCCCAACCATCTATGTTTCTATATGTATATTTATCTATCTATCTGTCTGTCTATCTGTATTTTTAACTACTTGAATTCCTATCAATCTATCTATCTATTAATCTATCTTTCTATTTTTGTGTATGTGTCTATTTGTATATCTATCTATCTATTTGTCTATGTGTATATCTGCCTATCTATCTATATATCTATCAATCTATCTATTTAGCTATCTATTTTCTATTAGTTTATTTATTTATCTATTTATCTATATTTCTATTTATCTATCTATCTATTTGTCTATCTATCTATCTATCTTTCTTTCTCTCTATATATATTTCTATCTATCTAACTATCTATATATTTCTATATCTATCTATATGTCTATATATTTATTTGTTTATTTATCTAAATGTCTAAATTTCTATCTATCTATCTATCTATATATCTATGTAGCTACTAACTATTTATATTTATATCTGTCTATCTATTTAATAATTTATCTATCGAACTATCTTTCTATCAATCAATCAATCTATATATCTATATATCTATCTATCTGTCTGTCTATCTATCTAATTATCTAAATATCTTTCTATCTATTAGTCTTTTAGTATATCAATCTATCTATCTATTTGTCGATCTGTCAAGCTGTCTATCTAATCATCTAATTATCTATCTTTCTATCATTCTGTATATCATTTGTTATATTTATCTATCTCTCTATCTATGTATCTATATATCTATCTATCTATATATCTACCAACATTTCTTTGTAGCTATCTGTCTATCTATTTTTTTGTGAATCAATCTATCTATCAATTTGACTAACTATCTATGAATCATTCAAAGCATCTATCTATATGTCTATCTATCTATCTATTTATAAATCAATTTGTATTTTTGTATATTTATAATTATATATCTATTTGACTTTCTCTTTATCTCATAATCTACCTATTTGCTTATATATCAATTTATCTATCTATTTTTCTATCTATCTATCTGTCTATGTGTTTATCTATCTATCTATTTATTTGTCTATCTTTCTATATATTTATTTATTTGTCAATGTGTATATCTATATATATGTCTATCTATCTATCTATCTATCTATCTATCTATCTAGTTGTCTAAATTTTTATTTGTCTATCTACTTTTATATATATGTATATATATATATATATATATATATTTGTCTATCTACCTATTTCGCTATCTAACTATCTCTCTATATATCTATCTATTTATCTATTTTCATATCTATCTATCAAACTATCTATCTATCTATCTATCTATATGTGTCTATATGTCAATTTATATAACTAGCCATGAATCTATTGATCTATCTGTATATCTATATATCTATTTGACTAGGCATATATGTATTTATCTCTCTAATTATCAATCTATTTATCATGATAGATATACATATCTATCAATCCATCTATATGTCTATATGTTTATCTTACTATCTATAAATCTGATTATTTCTCTATCAATATGACTTTCATTCTATATCTCTATCTATCTATCTCTCTATGTATCTATGTATCTATCTATATGTCTATCTATTTATTTATCCATCTGTCTATTATTTTATCTAACTTTCTGCCTGGGTGTGTATATGTCTATCTATCTATTTTTCTATCTATCTATGTACTAATTTGTCCGTGTCTATGTGTTTATGTGTTTATATATCTAGCTATCTAATTATCTATCTATATATCTATCTATCTATTTGTATATCTATAAATCTATATCTTTATCTATCTATATATCTATCTATTTCAATATCTATCTATTTGTCTATATTTCTATCTATATATATGTCTCTCTATATGTTTATCTATATATATGTCTATATATCTATATGTTTATATGTCTATATGTCTATATGACTATAAATATATCTACCTATCTATTTATCTATCTAATGGGCTATGTATATATCAGTCTATATAGTCTACTTGTATGTATATATATCTATCTTTCTATCTATTTGTCTAACTATATATCTGTCTATTTGTATATCTATCTATTTGTGAATCTATTTATTTATATATCTAATTATTTATCTACCTCTCTATATACCAATCTTCTTATCTAATTATCTATTTATCTATCTATCTATTTGCCTATCTATCTGTCTTTATATTTTTTTGGCTATCTATTTTTCTATCTATCTATTTGTATATCTATCTATTTGTGTGTGTGTGTGTGTGTGTGTGTGTGTGTGTGTGTGTATATCAATCTATCTATCTTTGTGGTATTATCACTATCAATCTTTCTGCCTATCTATCTATCATTCTATCTATCTATCTATCATTTGATCAATCAATCTATCATTTTATTTATCTATCTGACTATCTATATATCTATAAATCTATAAATTTTTCAATTTGTATATTTCTTTATCTTCTATTCTATCTACTATCTATATATCAATCTATATTTATATCAATGTGTCTATATATCAATCTATCTATCTATCGATATATATATATATATATATATATATAGATATATATACATATATATATATATATATATATATATATATCTATATGTATATATATCTATTTGACTTTTTATGAATCTATCAATTTTTCTGTCTATCTATCTGCTTATCTTTCTTTCTATCTATCTTTTTTATTTCTATCTATCTATCTGTCTTTTTATTTATCTATATATATGTATATCTAACTATTTATCTATCTATGCATATATCTATTTATATCTCTATCTAATGACAATTTATTTGTTAATCTATATATCAATCTATCTATATGTTTATTTATTTATCTTTCAATCTTTATTTCTATTTATCCATCTATTTGTCTAATAGTTTATCTTTCTATATCTATATATGTATCTTTTTATCTATCTAAGTCTATATTTGTCTATATATCTATCTAACTATATGTCAATCAGCCAATCTATGTATCTGTCTATCTATATATCTTTTTATCATTATCTCTAACTATCAATTATCTATTTGTGTATCTATTTATCTATTTATATGTCTATCAATCTATTTGTCAATCTTTTTATCTATTTATTTTTCTATTTGTCTATCTATCTTTCTATCTTTTTATATGTTTATTTGTCTATCTATCTATCTAGCTGTCTATGTGTATATTTATCTATAAATCTATCTATCTATAATTTTATCTATCTATATGTCAATTGTATATCTCTCTACCAATATATTTGTCCATCTATCTATATTTTTTTAATATATGTTTTTGTCTATCTATCTACTTCTCAAACTATCTATATGTTTATCTAAAAATCAATATATCTTTCAATTTGTCTTATGGTCTATGGGTCTACTTTTATGTTTGCCTATTTGTCAAACTTTCTATCTATCTATATATTTATCTGTCAAATTATCTAATTATCTATATGTCTATCTTTCTATCCATCAATTTGTTTAGATGTCTCTCTAATTATCTATCTCATTTTTATCTATTTATGTAACTATATATCTATCTATCTCTCTATCTAAATATCTATCTATATATTTGTCCATCTCTCTATTTTTAATCTATCAATTTTCTATTTGTCTATCTCTTTATCTATCTATATGTCAATCTATCTATCTATCTGTTTATCTATCTAATTGTCTATCTATCTAAATGATTATCTATATAAATGTCTTAATATCTAAATGTCTATCTAACAATCTGCCTATCTATCTATCTATCTATCTATCTAATATTGTATCTGTCAATCTTTTTCTCAATCTAACTATCTAACTATAATTCTATCTTTTAGACTATAAGTCTATTATTCTATCATTCTCTCTATCTATCTATCTATCTATATATCCCTTTGTATATATATTTTTTTTGTTTATCTATCTGTCTATCTATTTATCTATTTATCTATCTATCTATCTATCTATCTGGTTGTATATATATATATATCTTTCTTTCTATATGATTTTTTGTCTATCTATATATCTATCTATGTATTTTTTATCTATATATCTATATATCTGTCTATCAAAATATATGTCAATTTGTTTGTCTAGCTATCCATCATCTATCTATCAATTTATCATTTTGTTTGTCTATCTACCTATCTTAATCTATTTATCTATTTATCTATCTATCTTTTTGTTTATCTATCAATCTTTCTATTTTTATATCATTCTATCCATCAATCTATATATATGTCTATCTAAGTATCTGTCTATCTATCTATCTATATATCTATATGTCTATCTATCTCTATATCTATTTATCTCTCTATATATCTTGCTATATATCTATTTATTGCTTACTCTCTATTTTAAATCTATCTATTTTAAATCTGTATATATATTTATCTTTATATATTTCTATTTATATATCTTTCTATCTAACTATTTTTTTAACTATCTATTTGTAAATCTATTTATTTATCTAAATTTCTATTTTTAATTATATATATATATATATGTCTATCTATCTAACTTTCTAACTATCTATCAATTTAATTATCTATAAATTTATTTGTCTATCTTTTTATATGTTTATATGCCTATAAATCTATCTATATATCTATTTGTCTAATTTTTTATTTGCCTATCTATCTGAATGTCAATCTATCTAAATACCTATCTATCCAAATGTCTATCTATCTGTCTATCAGCCTATGTATCTATGTATCAATCTATCAATCTGTTATTCCATTTTATCTATTTATTTATCTATCTATCTAATTAACTAACTCGCTTACAATCTATATATCAATCTTTCTATTTGTCTAGCTATCTAACTATATTTCTATGTTTCAGACTTTTAGTCAATTAGCATATCAATTATTCTATCTCTCTCTATATATCTATTTATTTGTTAATCTATCTATCTATTTATCTTTCATTATGTCTATCTATCTATCTATTTATTTATTTATCTATCTTTCTATTTATATTTCTTTCTGTTTATCTATCTATCTGTCTATCTATCTATATATCTATATGTCTATTTATCTATCTATATATCTATCTATATATCTATCTATTTATCTTTCTTTCTATTTATATATCTATATATTTGTCTGTCTGTCAATCTATCTATATATCTTTATATCTATCTATTATATCTATTTTCTATCTATCTGTCTATCTTTATATATATATATATATATGTGTGTGTGTTTGTGTGTGCGTGTGTGTGTGTGTCTATCTATCTATCTATCATTCTTTATATTTATCTATCCATTAATATATTTTTTTATCTGTCAATCTATCTAAATGTCTATCTTTCTATCAATATATCTATTTGCCTAAATGTCTAACTTTCTAATTATACATCTATTTATATATCTATTTATCTTTATATCTTTCAAACTATCTAACTATCTATTAGTCTATTTGTCTATTTATCTAATTGTCTATCTGTCTATCTGTATATCTATTTATATGTCTATGTGTTTATCTATCTATCTTTTTATTTGTCTATCTTTATAATTATTTATATATCTATCTATGTGTATATTTGTCTATTAATTTATTTGTGAATATGTATATTTATTAATCTATCTTTTTCCTATCTATCTATCTATTTAATGTTTATGTATTTATCACTTTATCTATCTATTTAGCTATTATTCTATTAGTCTAAGTGTCGCTTTGTTTATATATATATATCTATATCTGAGTATATATTTATCTATCTATCTATGATTTAATATGTCTTTCTATCTATTAGTCTATTTGTCTAGTTATCTATAGGTCTATCTATCTAATTATCTATCTATCTAACTAATTATCTATCTAAATCTCTATCTATCTATCTATATGTCTATCTGTATATCAGTCTATTTATCTATCTATTAATATTTCTATCTATCGGTCTATATATCTATCTATTTGTCTATATATCTATCTATCGATCTATCTATATGTATAACTGTCTAAGTATCTATCTTTCAATCTCTCTCTCTTTCTAATTATCTAATCATCTTCATGTATATTAGTATATCAATCAATGTGTAGATTTGTCTATCTATATATCTATCAATCTATCAGTTTGTATGTTTATCTATTTATCTATCTATTTTTATATATATCAATCTGTCTATATGTCAATCATTATATGTATCTATTTGTCTATTTGTTTATATGTTTATCTATCTATATGTTTTCTATATATCTATTTATTAGTTGCTCTAGCTATCTTTCTATTTGTCTATCTATCTATCTGTCTATCTATCTATCTATCATTCAATTTATCTATGTGTCTATCTGTCTATATATCTATATATCTATCTGTCTGTCTGTCTATGTGTCTATATCTCAATCAATCAATCAACCTATCTATCTATCTATCTATCTAACTATATATCAATTAGCCTATTAGTGTATCAGTCCATATGTCTACATATCTATCTGTTTGTCTGTCTATCTGTCTATTTCTTATTGTGTATAAATGTGTATCTATATATATATATATGTGTGTGTGTGTGTGTGTGTGTGTGTGTAACTATCTAACTATCTTTATGTATATTTGTCTATTAGTGAATCTATCTATATATCAATCAATCAATATATCTATCGATCTATCTATCTAAATATATGTCTATCTATGTATAAATCTATCTATTTATCGGTCTATCTAACTATCATTTTATTTTTCTATATGGCGATCTATCTATATATCTATCTTTGAATTTCAATATCTGTATCTATCTATATGTGTATATATATATATCTATTAGTCTATTGTTATTATTATATTAATCTAATCTATCTATATGTAAATATATCTATCTATTTGTTTATATGTCTATCTATATATCTATATCTATCTATTTTTATATCTATCTCTCTATCTATATATCAATCTAAGTATTATGTATATTGTCTAACTATCTATCTTTAAAGGTATTTATCTATATTTATATCTTTTATCTTTCTAAGTGTTATATTTATATATATCTATATGTATCAATATTTTTATTTGTCTATGTATCTATCTCTATCTATTTTTATCTTTTATCTATGTCTTTATATCTATCTATATTACTATCTATCTAG
>JAREIK010001546.1:966663-1050323 GCA_029783825.1 Sapria himalayana
AATTATATAATTTTCTATATGTTTATCATTCTATCTATATATCTTGCTAACTATCTAACATTCTATATGGCTAACTAACTATCAGTCAATCTTTCTATATATCTATCTATCTTTCTATCTGCCTATTTGTCTAACTATCTATCAATCTATCTATATATCAATCCATCTCTCTATTTTCCTATCTATCTGTGTATGTGTCTATTTGTCTATATGACTATTTTTATATTTGTCTTTCTATCAATCTATGTATCTATTTGTCTGTCTATTTGTCTATCTATATAATTATCTTTATATCTTTATATCTATCTATCTAACTATCTATCTATATATTTATCTATCTATCTATTTGTCTGTCGATATATCTATTTATTTATCTATCTATCTATTTCTTTTCTGTCTATTTATCTATCTATCTATATGTCTATTTTTCGATCTGAAAATTATCTATCTATATGCTATGTTTCTAAATATCTATATATCTATCAGTCTATTTGTATGTCTATCTATCTTTCTATCTTTTTAAGTGACTATTTGTTTATCTATAGATCTTTTTATATGTCTATCTATCTTACTATCTATTTGTCTATATATCTATCAATTTGTCTATTTGTTTATCGGTCTATATATTTATCGATTGATCTTTGTATCTACCTATATGTCTATATCTCTATTTGTTTATGTGTTTATCTATCTATTTATTTATCTATCTATCTGTTTTTCAGTCTATCAATCAATTTGCTATATTTATAATTGTCTATCTATCTATTTGTCTATCTATTTATGTGTCTATCTATCTGTATATCTATTTGTCTACCTATATATCTATCTATCTATCAATTTATCTATTTATATATCTATTTATCTATCTCTCTATCTATCTGTTTATTTGTCTGTCTATCTATATATCTATCTATCAATATTTTTATCTATCTATTTATCTATCTGTCTGTCTATCGATCTGTCTATCTATCTATCTATTTGTTAATCTATTTGTCTATCTATTTATCTATCAATCTATCTTTATTTCTATCTATCTATCTATTTTTCTATCTTTTTATTTATCTATAAATCAATATAACTATTTAATTGTCTATATATTTATCTATCTCTCAGTCTAACTATTTGTCTAATTATATATCTTTCTATATCTCTATATATCTATCTATCCTTTCTAACTATCTATCTATTTATCTATCTAACTATCTAAGTATCTATATATCTATCTCTTAATCTATTTGTCTTTTGATATAGCTATCTATTTTTCTATCTATCTATCTCTATCAATCAGTCTATATATCTTTGTAATAATTTGTCTATTTATCTATCTTTCAATATGTCTATTAATTTGTCAATAATTTATATATCAATTTATCCATCTATCAATTTGTCTATCTATCAATCTATCTATCAATAAATCTATAAATTTATTTATTTGTATGTCTATCTATCTATATATCTAATTGCATATATATCTATTTGCCTATCTATCTATCTAATTATTTTTTTGCCTATATATCTAATTATCTATCTATTTTTCTATCTATCTATCAATCTATATATTTGTATATCTATCTATTTATATATCTATATGTATATCCATATGTATATCTATCTCTCTAATTTTTTTGTCTAACTATCTGTCAAACTTTCTATCTATCTATATATCTATTTATCTAACTAACTATTTGACTAATTGTCTATCAATGTGTCTGTCTAAATGCCTATCTATTTGTTTGTCAAGTTTTAAGTTTATTTATTTGTATATCCATCTTTCTATTTATTTATCTATTACTCTGCCCATTTGTTTGTCTATATATATATATATTATCTATTTGTCTGTCTGTCTATCTATCTATCTATCTATCTATATATCAATTTAACTATCATACTATTTATCTATTTGTTTAACTATCTTTCTATTTGTCTGTCTATCTATATGTATATTCTTAATGTCTATCTATCTGTCTGTCAATCTATCTATCTTTCAATCTATATATCTATCCTATCTTTTATATATATTTATATAGGTCTAGCTATCGATCTATCTATCTATCTAATTTATTTGTCTTGTTTATCTATCTATCTATCTATCTATCTATATATCTATATTTCTATCTATCTATCTATCTATCAATATATCTATATATCTATCAATTTGTATATCAATCTGCCTATCAATATGTCTATCAAACTATCTTTCAATTGATATAACAATATAAATATCTTTTATCTATATATATTTCTATCTACCTACCTACCTACCTATCTATCTATCAATCTACCTATCTTTCTATCTTTCTGTGTATCTATCCACACACACACACACGCACACACACACACACACACACACATATATATATATATATATATATATTTATATATATGTTTATCCATCAGTCTATCTATCCATATATCTATCCATCAATATATCCAACTATCTATATTTTTTATATGTCAGTCTAACAATCTATCTAACTAACTATCTATCTATCTATCTAACAATTTGTCTATCTTTTAGTCTATCTATCCATCTATCTACCTATCTAACTGTCTATATATCTATCTATCTATTTATCCATATATCTAACTATCATTATATATATCTATCAATAAATTTATCTATCGAGTTGTCTATCTATCTATCTAAATAACTATCTCTTTATCTATCTATCTAACTATCTATCTGTATGTCTATCTATTTGTTTATCTATCTGCCTATCTATTCGTCTATCAATATATCTTACTATCATTCTATCTATCTAACAATTTGTATATCTATTTGTCTATAAATTTGTCTATCTATTTGTATATCTATATGTCTATCTTTTTATGTATCTGTCTGTCTATCTATTTGTCTATCTATATGTCTATCTATATGTCTTTCTTCTATCTATCTTAATGTCTATATATATGTCTATCTATCTATCTATCTGTATATATGTGTCTTTGAGTCTGTCTATCGATCTATTTATTTATTTGGATATTTGTCTTTTTATCTGTTTGTTTAACTATTTGTCTATTTGTACCACTATATAATAATTTATGTCTATCAATCTATCTGTTTATCTATCTATCTTTTTATATATCTATATATTTGTCTATTTTTCTATCTATCTATCTATCTATATATCTATCTCACTATTTATCTATCTATCTATATATCTATCTCACTATTTATCTATCTATCTATATATCTATCTCACTATTTATCTATATATCTATCTATCTATCGATATATCTATCTATTTGTCTATCTATATATCTATCGATTTATTTGTCTAACTATTTATTTATTTATCTATCTTTTGAGCTAGCTAGCTATCTATCTATCTATATGTCTATCAATTAATTTTTCTATCTCTTAATTAATCTATTTATATATCTATCTATTTATCAATCTATCTCTATATCAATCAAATAATCTATCTATCTATTGATCTATCTATCTAAATATTTATTTATTTATCTATCTTTTGAGCTTGATAGTGATCTATCTATCTATATGTCTATCTATCTATTTTTCTATCTCTTAATTAATCTATTTATATATCTATCTATTTACCAATCTATCTCTACATAAATCAAACAATCTATCTATCTCTCTATCTTCCTATCTATCTAACTATCTGTCTATATATCTATTCTATCTATCTATCTATTTGTATTTCTATATGTCTATCTATCTATATATCTTTTTGTCTATTAATCTATCTATCTATATTTATATTGTCTATATATCTGTCTATCTATCTTTATATAAATCTATCTAGCTATCTGATTCTTTATTTGTCTATCTATCTTTCTATCTTTCTATCCGTATATATGTCTATATTTCTGTTTATAAATTTATCTATCTTTCTATCTAATGATCTGTCTATATATATCATTAATCTAACTATATATATATCTTTCTCTATATCTATTTCCTTAATGATCTATCTATCTATCTTTTTATCTATATATCTCTCTATCTATTTATTAGTCTATCTATCTCTTTAATAATCTATCATTTTGTTTATTTATCTTTCTATCTCTCTTTCTATCTATATTTCTATCAATCAGCCTATCAATCTGTCTATCAAAAATGTCTATCAATCTATCTATCAATCTATCTATTAATTTGTCTATCAAAATATCTGCCTATCTATCTATGTATCTATATTTCTCCCATTATCTATCTATCTATTTATTTATAAGTCTTTCAATATGTCTATCAATCTATATATAAATGTCTATCAATCTGTTTATCAATCTGTCTATCAATCTATCTATAAATCTTTCTATCAATCTAATTATCTAAATGTCTAACTATATGTATATCTATTTGTCTATTTATCAATCTTATATATCTATTTATCTATCTAACTGTCTATCTATTTATCTATCTATCTATATATCTATCTATCTATCTATCCATCTATCTATTAATCTATCTATCAATCTATCTATCTATTAATCTATCTATCTATCTCTCAATCAATGTGTCTATCAATGTGTCTATCAATCTTTCTATCAACCTATTTATAAAATATGTATATTAATCTATTTATCAATCAATCAATCTATCTTTCTATCTATATATCAATGAATTTATCTGTCTATATATTTGTCTTTTTATCTATCTACCAATCTGCCTATCTATCTATCTAACCATCTTTCTGCCTATATATTTATCTATCTATCTATCCTCTATTTATCTATCTATATATTTATTAATCTATCTTTCTATCTATCTGTGTATAATTTATTTATCTATCTATCTATATATCTATCAATCTATTTTTCTATTTATCTATCTGTCTATTTATCTATGTATCTATCTTTCTACTATATGTCTATATATCTATTTATCTATCTATTTACCTATCTATTTATCTGTCTATAAATCTATTAATCTATTTGTTTATCTATCTACCTATCTAAATATTTTTCTATCTTTCTATCTATATACCTATCTATATATCTATGTATCTGTTTATCTATCAATCTATTAATTAATCTATCTATTTATCAAATATCTGTCTAACAATATATTTAAGAATCTATTTATCAATCTATCTATCTAATTATAAATATATCTATCAATCTATCTATCTAAATATTTATCCTTCTATCAATATGTTTATATATCTTCCTATGTATCTACCTAGTAAATATCTATCTATCCATCTAAATATTTGTCTATCTATCTATTTATATATAAATCTATCTATCCATATATCTATCATTCTATATATCCGAATATCAAATTTTAAATTTATCCGACAATCTATCTGTCTCTCAATATATCTGTCTATCTATATATCTATGTGTATAATTATAAGTCTAACAATATAACTATTTATCTTTCTATCTATCTAACTATTTATCTATCTTTTGATCTATCTATCTACATATATATCTGTTTATCTATCTATCTTTTTGTTTATCGATAAGTCTAACTATATGTCTATAGATAATCTATAAATCAATCTATCTATTTGTCTATCTATCTATCTAACTGACTATCTATTAGTTAATTAATCTATCTATCTATCTATCTTTCTAACTATTTACCTTTCTATATATTTATTTGTGTATCTATACGTATATCTATTTGTCTATATATTTGTCTATCTAACTATCTATCTATATGTATATGTATCTATCGACATATCTATCTATTTGTCTACTATTTGTTGATCATTCTTTTAATCTATCTATCTATCTATCTATTAGCCTATAAATCTGTACATCTATGTATCTATCTTTTTGTCTAACTATCTAAGCATCTATATGTCTATCTATCTTTCTATCTATCTGTCTATAAATCAATCTTTCTATCTATCTATTTATCTATCTGTATTTCTATATATCTCATTATCTATCTATTTATCTATCAATTTGTTTATGTATCTGTATATATATTTGTCTATTTGTATGTCTGTATAACTATCTATATATCTATCTATCTATTTATCAATCTTTCAATCTATAAGTCTATATATCTATCGATCATTCTTTTTATCAATCAATCTATCTTTTAGTTAATCTATTTATATATCTATTTGTCTTTCTTTTAGTCTAACTATCAATGTAACTATCTATCTATCTATCAATTTATCTATCGATCTGTCTATCTATTTCTCTATCTATCAATATATCTGTTTATCTATCTTTCAATTTGTCTATATATTTGTATAATTATCTATCAATCTATCTGGGTTAAATCTATCTATTTGTTAGTCTATCTATCTATATATCTAGCTATCTATCTTTATATCTATCTATTTGTTTATCAATCTGTCTGTCTATCTGTCTATCTATCTATTTATCTATTTATTTATCTATTTGCCTTTGAATCTATCTAACTTTTTGACTATATATCTATCAATCTTTCAATCTTTTAGTCTATATATATATATATATATGTGTGTGTGTGTGTGTGTGAGTGAGTGAGTGTGTGTGTGTGTGTATTTATATCTATCTATCTGTCTATCCAAATATCTTTATATAATCTGTCTATGTATATGTCTATTTATATATCTATCTATTTGTTTATTTTTTGGTCAATCTATCTATATATCTATCTATCTATCTTTCATTCTATTTATTTGTCTATATATTTGTCAATCAATATATCTATCTATTAAACTAGCTATATGTTTAAATATTTGCTTATCTATCTAAATGTCTATCTATCAGTCCATTTATCTATCTATCTATCTGTCTATCTATCTAACTTTCTATATATCAGTATAATCATCTCTATATATATATATATATGTCTATCTATATGTCGATCTATATGGTTATTGATTTGCCTATCAATCTATATATCAATTTTTGTATCTTTCTATCTACCTATCTATCTAGCTATGTGTCTATCGACCAATCTATCTATCTATCTATTTATCAATTTGTCTATCAATTTGTCTATCTATCTATTTATATATTTATCTATCAATCTTTTTGTCAATCTTTTTGTCTATCTATCTTTCTATCTATCTTTATATCTATCTATTTATCTATCTGACTATCTATCTATCTACCTATTTTTATATCTATTTATCTGTCTATCTGTCTTTCTATCAATTTTTTTATTTATCTGTCTATGTATCTATTTGTTTATATATCTGTCTATATATATATATAAATATATATCACTATATCTTTCTGTCTAACTATCTATCTATAATTTTATCTAACTATATAATATTATATAAATCTATTTGTCTATCTATTTGTCTATAGATCTATCTATCTATATATCTGTATATCTTTCTTTCCTTCTATATGTCTATCTATCTTTCTATCTATAAATGTTTCTATCTGCCTATCTATCTATTTATCAATATATCAATGTATCTATCTATGTATCTATGTATCTAACTATATATCTATCTAACTAACCTATCTTTCTATCTAACTATCTATTTGTCTATCTATATATCTATCAATCAATCTATATATCTATTTGTCTATCTATCAATCTATCTATAATTCTATCTATTTATCTATTTGTCTATATATATGTCTATCTATCTATCTATATATCTATTTTTCTATTTAACTTCTATCTATTTTTCTATCAATCAAACTATCATTCAATCTATAGATCTATTTGTCTAAAATTAAGCAATTTCTTTATCTAAGTGTCTATCTATCTGTCTATCTATCTATCTATCTATGTAATTATCTATCTATTTATATATCTGTCTCTATAATTTTCTATCTATTTTTTTATATGTCTGTCTTTTTATCTATCTATTTTTTCTTCTATTTATCTATCTATCTATCTATCTATCTACCTATCTATCTGTCCTTTTTTTCATTCTATTTATTTATCTTTCTATCTATCTATCTATGTATCTATCTATCTATGTATCTATCTATCTTTTTATTTGTATATCTAGTTATCTATCTTTATATCTATCTATAAATTTATCTATCTGTATATCTATCTATCTATCTCTTAGCCATTCAATCAATCAATCTATCTATCTAATAAACTATATATCTATTTTTCAATCAATCTTTCTATCTATGTGTCTATCTAGTAGTAATCTATCTATTTATCTATCTATCTATCTATCTATTTATTTATTTATATATCTCTATATTTATCTATCACTCAAAATGATTATCTAATAATCTATATATCTATCTTTTTATGTATATATCTATCTATCTTATTATCTATTCGTCTATCTATTTATTGGTCTATCTATATATATATATCTATCTATCTATATATATTCTATCTATCTGTCTATCTATCTCTTAATCTATCTATCTATATATATGACTATCATTCTTTCTTTCTATTTGTCTATGTATTTGTCAATCAATCTATCTATATATTTGTGTATCTATCGATCTATCTTTATATCTATCTATCTTTTTATCTGACTATCTATCTATCTATCTATATATTTATCTATCTATATGACTATCTATTTTTTATATATCTATATATCTATCAATTTATTTATCTATCTAACTTTATAATTATATATCTTTCTTTCTTTATATCTCTTTATATATATATATATATACCTATGTATCAATATTTCTATCATTCTTTTTATCTTTATATTTATATATATGTCTATCTATCTATATATCTATCTGCCTATCTTTTTTTCAAACTATCTTTCTATCTATCTGTCTATTTATCAATTTATCTATCTATCTATATATTAGTCTATCTATATATATATATATATCTATCTATCTATCTATTTATCTTTCTATCTATCAATCTTTCTATCTATTTGTCTATCTATCTGTTGTGTGTGTGTATCTATCTTTCTATCTGTCAATCTAGCTATCTATCTATCTATTTATATATGTTTCTATCTTTCTATCTATTTGTATTTATCTTTATTTTTATATCTATCTGTCTATATATCTTTCTATCTTTCTATCTTTCTATCTATTTGTATTTCTTTCTATTTTTAAATCTATCTATCTATATATCTTTTTAATTATCTTTCTTTCTATTTGTATATTTATTTGTCAATCAATCTATATGTATATGTATCAGTCAATCAATCAATCTGTCTGTCTATTTATCTGTCTAATTATGTTTCTATATATCAATTTATCTATCTATATGTTTATCTTTCTATCTATCTTTCTTTCTATTTATCTATCTATATGATAAATTGTTTATCGATCTGTCTATCAATTTGTCTGTCTATCTATCTATCTAACGAGTTGTGTATTTATCTATTTGTCAATCTATTTATCTATCTATCAGTCTATCTATTTATCTATCTATCTATATATCTATCAAACTATATATTTAACTATATATATGTGTGTGTGTGTGTGTGTATGTGTGTGGGTGTGTCTATCTATCTTTCTATCAGTCAATATTTTTGTCAAACTATGTTTTAATCTCTTTATCTATCTATCTTTCTGTTTATCTATTTTTTTATCTATCGATCAATCAATCAATCTATATATATATATATATATATATATATATATATATATATATATATATATATCTATCTATTTATTAATATATCAATCTATCTGTATATGTATCAATCAATATATTTCTTTCGGCCAATTTATTTGTCTATTTATCTATCTATCTATCTCTATATATATCTTTCTATAAATCTGTGTATCTATATGAATATTTATCTATCTATCTATTAATTAATTAATCTATCTATCTATCTATTTATTTATATATCTTTATATATGTCTATTTATATATCTATCTAACTATTTCTCAATATATCTAAATGTCTATCCATCAATCTATCTATATTTATGTCTATTTATCTATCTATCAATATATATATATATATATATATATATATATATATATCTATCTATCTATTTATTTATCTATCAATCAATCAAACAATAAATTTATATGTCTATTTATCTACATATCTATCTATCAATTTATCTATCTATCTATTTATCTATTTGTCTATCTATTTATCTTTCTATTTGTCTATCTATCTATTTATCTATCTATCTATGCGTCTATCTATCTATCTATATATCTGTGTATGAATTTGTCTATCTATAAATATATAGATAGACAAAATGAACATCAAAAAATTATTAACTAGTTAAGATTGTCTATCTATATAAACTTGAAAATAGACACTATTTTCAAGTTTATATAGATTATTTGAAGAATATGGATATATTATATGATAGACAATCTATCTATTTTTTTCAAATAAATTGACGTTGCTATCTACTCCTAGTTAAGATTATTTGGTAGATATATTGATTGACAAATTGATAGATATATAGTTAGATTTGTTGATAAATAGATAGATAGATAGATAAATAGATAGATATATAAATCACCAAATTATTAGATAGATAGAAGGATTTATAGTTAGACAGCTAGATATATTGATTGATATACATTTAGATAGACAGATAGATATAAGATAGAGAAATAGATTGATAGTTAGATAGTCAAGTAAATAGGAAAAAAATTAGATAGTTAAATAAATAGATTGATATATATATATATATATATATATATATATATATATATATATATATATATATATATATATAGACAAATATATAGATAGATAGATCAAGATATTGATATAAAGAAAGAAAGATAGATAGATATATAGATAGATAGATACATAAATAGGCAAGTAGATAGATAGACTAATAGATAGATAGATAGAAAGATAAGTAGATAACTAGTTATATAGATATACAGATAGATAGATAGAAAGATAAACAAATAGTTTGTTAGATAGATAGACAAACACATAAAACAACAAATAAATAATAAAACAGATAGATTGATATATAGACAAACAGACTAGTAAGTATTCAGCAAGGGAGACAATCAAGTTGGTAGGCATGCATAAAGATAGACAAACAAACAAATATACTCATAAATTGATAGAAAAATAGACAAATACACAAATAGACAAACAGACAAATTTATAGACAAATAGATATATAGATATATAGATATATAGACAGATAGATAGATAGATAGATAGAAATATAGATAATTTGATAGACAGATTGATATACTGTTAGATAGAAAAATTGATAGATAAATAAACTAATAGATAGATAGACAAATAAATAAATAGGAAGATAGCTAGATAGATAGATAGATAGACAGGTTGATAAATAGAATGAGATACAAATTGATAGATAGATTGATATACATATTGATAGACAGATTGATAGATATATTGATAAATAGATAAATAGATAGATTGATATATTGATAAATAGATAGATTAAAAGATAGATAGATAGACAGAAAGAAAGATAAATAGATAGATAGACATTTAAATAGACAAATAAATAGACCGATAGATAGATAGATATATAAATATATTATTAGATTGATATATAGCGATATAGAAAGAAAGAAAGATAGATAGGTAGATAGATAGACATATAAATAGACAAATAGATATACATATATATAGATAGATATATATATATATATATATATATATATATATAGATAGATAGACTGATAAATAAACATATAGATAGACAAATCCATAGTTAGATAGATAGATAAATAAATAAATAAATAGACATACATACACATAGAGAGAGAGAGATATATATATATATATATATATATATATATATATAGATACAAAGAAAAGTATACAAATAGATTGATTGATAGATAGAAAGACTAATAGAATCACATATAGAAAGTTAGACAAATATAGAGAAAGAGAGATAGATAGATTATTAGATAGACAAATAAAATGATAGATAGATAGTTAGATAGATTTATATATAGACTAATAGATAGATAGATAGATACACAAATACATAGACAGTTGGATAGACAGATTTATAGAAAGATTGAGATAGATAAAAAGATTGATAAGTAGATAGATAGATAGATAGGTAGATAGATTGACATACATATAGATAGATAAATATATAGATAGACAGACAGACAGACAGACAGACAGATAGATAGATAGATATATAGACAAATATAAAGATAAATAAGAGATAGATAAATAGACAGATAGATATACAAATAGATAAACTAATAAATCAATATAAATATAGATAGATAGATATACAGAATGATAGATATAAAGATAGAGATATAGACATACAGATAAACAAATAGATAGGTAGGTAGGTAGATTTATGGATAGATAGACAGATAGATAAATAGATAGATATATAAAAATATAGATAGATATATAGATAGATAGACAAATAAATAGAAAGATAAAAAAACAAAAACATATATAGATAATAGATAGATTGAAAAAGAGATTGATAGACAGATATATAGACTGATAGATAGATGGATTGATAAAAGATTGATAGATATATTATAGATAGTTTGATAGATAGATTGATAAACTGTTTGATACATAGATTGATAGATAGATAATAAGATTGATTCATAGATAAATTGATATATAGACAAAAAGATAGATAGAAAGGATAATAGATAGACAAATAGATAGACAGACAGATAAATAAATAGATAGATAGATTGATTGATAAATAGATAAATAGACAGATAGATAGACAGATAGAAAGATATATAGATGATAGAATGATTGATTGATTGATTGATAAAAAGATAAATAGACACACACACACACACACACAGATAGATAGATAGATAGATTGAGACACCAAATGATAGATTTATCAATAGATAAATTAATAGATAGATAGATAGACAGAAAATAAATAGATAGATAGATAGATAGACAAATAGATAGATAAACAAGATAGACATACAAAAAGAAACTAGATAGATAGACAAATTGATAGATTGATTAGTAGATAGATAGATAGATTTATATATAAATTGATATATAGATTGATAGACAGATTTATAGATAGATTGATAAACATAAAGATATATTGATTAAAAGATAGATTAAAAGATAGAAAGATATACAAAAAGATAGACAAATAGATAGAAATATTGAAAGATAAATATATAGACAAACACATAGATATATAGATAAATAAATAGACAGATATATAGACAGATAGAAAGATATATATATATATATATATATAAACACACACACACACACACACACACACAAATACATAGATAGATATATAGATAGACAAACATATAGATAGGCAAATAGATAGATATAAAAGTTAATAATATAATTAGATAGATACATATAAATATAGATAGATAGATAGACATAATGATAGATAGATTGAAAAAATGATAGATAGACACATTTATACATAGATAGATAGATACATAGGCATTTAAATAAAAAAATAGATAAATAGATAGATCGACAAATAGATAGACTATTATATTGAAAAAAAGATAGATAGATATATAGAGATATCTATATGTAGATAGCTAGACAAATAGATAGCCAGATAGACAAATAAATAGATAGATAGACAGATAGATATATAGACAAATAGAAAGACAAATACATAGATAGATAAATAGACAAATAGATTGATTGATTGATAGAGAAATTGATAGACAAATAGATAGACAAATAGATAGACAAATAGATTGATGGGTTGAAAGAAAGATTGATAGATAGAGTGATTAACAAATTGATAGATAGATAGATAGTTAGATTGTTTAATAAATCGATAGATAGACAAATAGATAGATAGATAAATCAACAAATTATTAGACTGATAGAAAGATTTATAGATCGACATATAGATATACAGATTGATATACATTTAGATAGACAGATAGATAGAAGATAGATAGAAGATAGACAAATAGATAGATAGTTAGATAGACAAGTAGATAGGAAAAAAATTAGATAGTTAAATAAATAGATTGATAGATAAATATATAATATAGATAGATAGATAAATCAATAGACAAATAGATAGATTTATAGATTGAGATATTTATATAAAGAAAGAAAGATAGATATATAATCTAGATACATAAATAGACAAGTAGATAAATAGATAAATAGATTGATACATAGACTAATAGATAGATAGATAAATAGATAGATAAATAGATATCTAGTTATATAGATATACAGATTGACTAATAGCAATATAGACAAATAGATAGTTATACAGATAGACAAACAAATAAACATACAAATAGATAGTAAAATAGATAGAACGATATAAAGATAGACAAACTAGCAAGTATTCAGTCAAAGAGACAATCAAATTGGTAGGCAGACATAGAGAAATACAAACAAACAAATATACATATAAAATGATAGAAAAATAGACAAATAGACTAATAGACAAACAGACAAACATATAGACAAATAGATATATAGACAGACAGACAGATAGATATATAGATAGACAGACCGACAGATAGATACATAGAAAGATAGATATATAGATAATTTCATAGAGTGATTGATAGACATATAGATAGAAAAATTGATAGATAAATAAACTGATAAATAGATAGACAAATAGAGAAAAAGAAAGATTAATAGATAGATACACAGGTTGATAAATAGAATGATATACAAATTGATAGATTGATTGATATACATATTGATAGACAAATTAATAGATATATTGATAGATAGATAAATAGATAGATTGATATATAGATTAATAGATAGATAGATAGTCTGACTGATTGACTAATAAATATACAGATAGATAGATAAACATTTAGATAGACAAATAGATAGACTGATAGATAAATAGATATATAAATATATTATTAGACTAGTATATAGCTAGATAGATAGATAGATAGATCGGTAGATAAAGAGTCATATAGATAGATAGAGATATATATATATATATATATATATATATAGAAATATAGATAGATAGACTGATAAATAAACATTTAGATAAACAAATCGATAGACAGATATATAGATTGATTAATTGATTGATAGAAATATAGATAGACATATAGATATATAGATAGATGGATAGATAGAGAGATAAATAGGTAGATAGACAGATAGATAGATATATAGACAGATAAATAGGTAAATAAATAGAATGATAGATATACATATAGAAAGACAGCTAGATAGACAGAAAGAAAGATAGATAGATAAGTTGTTAGATAGACACATAGATAGACAGGTAAATAGATAGATAGTTATATAGATAGATAGATAGATAGATGGATAGACAAGTTGATAAATAAATAGATAGACAGATATATAAACATATAGATAGATTTATAGATAGACAGATAGATATACTATTAGATAGAGAGATATATAGATTGATATATATATATATATATATATATATATATATATATATATATATATATATATATACAGACACACACACACACACATAGACAATTAGTTAAACATATAGATAAATTGATATTTAGGTAGATAGATAAATAAATAACAAATAAACTTATAGATAAATAGATTTATAGATAGACAGATATATAGATAGACAGACAGAAAGCTAGACAGAAAGACATGCAAGCTATTAGGCAGGTAGACAATCACGCATGTATGGAGATAGCTAAACAAACCAACAAACAAATAGAAACATAGAATGATAGACAATCATACAATCTAACAAAAGAAAGACAAATAGATAGATAGATAATTTAATAGATAGGCAGATAGATAAATTGATATATAAATAGATAGATAGATAGTTTGATATGAGAATGATAGACAAATAGATATAAAAATTGATAGACTAATAGATAGATAAATAGATAGATAAACAAATAGGTAGACATATAGATAGAAAGATAGAGAGATAGATAGATAAATAGAAAGACAGTTTGATAGATAGAAAAAGAGATAGATTGATATACATATTTATAGATATATTCTTAGAAAGTTTGATAGGTCGATTGATAGATAACCAAGTAGATAGACATATAGATAGACTGATAAATAGATAGATAAATTGATAAATATATATATATATAGATAAATAGATATACATATATATAGATAGAAATTAGATAGACATATAGACAGACAGATAGACAAATATACAATAAAACAGATATATAGATAGACAGATAGGAAAGTAGTCAGATAGGTAGACAATTTTCTAGGTAGGTCGACTTATAGATAGAAAAATAAACAAATCGACACATAAAATGATAGAAAAATAGACAAACAGACAAACATATAGACAAATAGATATTTTGATAGAGATACAGATAGATAGACAAATAGATATATAGATAGATAGATAGATAGATAAATAGACATATTGATAGATAGAAAGATAAATAGATAGATAGTTTGATAGAAAGATTGATAGATAGATAGATAGACAAATTGATAGACATACACAAAGTTAGATAGATAAATAGATAAAGAGAAAATTGATTAATAGATAGATATATTGATAAATAGAATGATAGAAAAATTTATAGATAGATTGATAGGTTGATTGATAGACAAATAGGTATACAAATAGATATATAGATAGATAGAAGTATAGAAAGATAGATAGATAGACAAATATAGAGATATATATATATATAAACAAATTATTGACTGATATATAGATATATTGGTTGATAGATAGACATATAAATAGACAGTTCGATAGACAGATAGTAGATAAATATATAGATAGAAAGAAATAAAGATAGATTGAATGATAAATTGACATATAGATAGACAGATAAATAGACAGATTGAAAGAAAGATAGATAGATAGACAGAAATATAAATAGATAGATAGATATATAGATAGATACACACACACACACACAGATAGATAGATAGATAGATAGATAGATAAATAAATAAATAAATAGATAGATACACAGATATATAGATAGATAGACAAATAGATATACAAATAGATAGAAAGATAGTTATATAGATTGATAGATAGATATAGATAGATCATTAGATAGATAGATAGGTTGTTAGATAGACAGACAGGCAGATAGATAGATAGATAGGTAGGTAGTTATATAGACAAATATATAGATAGATAAATAGATAGACAAGTAAATAATTAATTAGATAGATATATAGATAAACATATAGACGCATATATAGATAGACAGATAGATAGAAAGATATATAGATAGATGGAAAGATATCTAGATAGATATAGATAGATAGATGGACAAGTAGATCGATAGATAGATAGACTAAATTATAGACAAATTGATAGCCAAAAAATAATTAGATAGATATATAAATTATCAGATACATACACAGATAGAAAGATATACAGACAGTTAGTTTTACAAATAGACAATAAAATAGATAGACCACTATAACAAAAATTCAAAATAGCTAGGCAAATATCCCTTGCTAAATGGGTTTTCTCCGTCACTAAAATATAATAACGATTGATTTATGATGGAAGTTTTCCCAAGTTAAAGTGCTTGTGGTAAAATATTAATGAGGAAAAAATTCCCTAGCAAAAACTTAATGATAGAAAATTCCATAGCTAAATTTATTTTCCTAAGCTAATTTTTATCATAATTTAGAGCCATAGAAATGCCCCTAGCTAAATTTCGAGGTAAACATCCCTAACTATTTTTATTCCAAAAATATTTTCACTAAATTATTTTTTTTTGCAAAAAATTTAATTACATATTTTATAAATTTTATTTTAAACTGATAAAAACATAACCTATAAAAGATTATTTATAATTTAAAAAAAAAACAATTAATAAATTATTTTGATACAATATGCAACATAGTTAAAACAAAAACATAATAAAATTTTATTACATATTCTTCTTCACCAATGTATCTAACGATAGTGTATAAATTATAATCTGTTCATGAAATTTATATTGATTTCTCTCCCCCATATCCTCTGATCACCATCTTTCTATTGCGTAAAAGCTATCCTAGTCGTGACACATCATGTCTAGTGAAAAATCCCTTCACTTCTACAAGCTTCGTATGGAGAAAATTTTGGTACAATATCAGTACGAAAATTAAACCAATCAATCAAATCAACAAAAATAAATAAAAAAGGTTTTGTTTTGATAAATATATACTAATGTAGTATATATATACATACATACTATAGTATATATGTACATATATTCTATAGAAAAAAAGATTATATTCTGTAAAATTATGCAATACAACTTATACCTTATATATAATACAATTGTATATATGTACAAATATATATATACATATGTGTGTGTACATACATACATCAGCATATATGTATAGTTACATATACAAAAAATATATATACCATAATATATATTCTGTATATATAATATTTTTTGATAATCTATTTGTATTACCAAATGTTTCTATTTTAATATTTTCATTTAAGTACATGAAAGAAAATATTAAAAGGCTGAGGATGCAGTAGTAGAACAATAACGGAACTCTTGCTGACCGATCAATGGGCCGAAATTTTTGGAGTAGTGCCTGACCTGTCTGATGATCCTACCCACTCTAGTTAATTGAACTGAGAATATTTTAATATAAAATATTTTCTATTTTATATTTTTGGGTTACAATTTTCATGATCTAGAACTATTCATCTTCTCTCTCTTTCTCTCTCTTCGTGATTTATCATGACCATTTGTGCACTACACATACTGTAAGACTTTTGATTTGGTTTAATCTGTAATGCATAAGCATTTTCTAGTGGATGTAGCTAGTCGTACTAAGCGACTAGTGAACCACGTTATTTCTCATTTATATTTTCATTTTTGTTTCTGGCGTAGTTGGTTTTGTTGTTCTTTCTTCTTTTATATCTTAAAATCACAACTATGGAACTACAATTGCTCAATAATATAAATGCACATATATACAAAAGTATATTTGACTATGTATAAATATTCTATAGAAAACTCTTGCTATTAGGATGCTTCAATTCTTTTATACTATATCTATTGTTACTCATTTCACCATAGTTTATATAGATCAATTATTTTCAAAACATTATAAATGGAATTATTTGGAACAATAAGCATAAAACTCAATCTCATTATTTTTCCAACATAGAAAAGCATAGAATGACTAATGTATGAAACATGGAGCAATACTGCACAGGGTTATGCATGGGAGTAATACCCATTCCAAATTGAGCACAATGAAGAATAATAATCTTCTTACATCACTCGGAAAAAAAATAGAAAAAAAAGTCAATTTATCAAAAGTAACCTATACCTGTGCTATTGCCACGGAAGATTCCCTTGCAACCCTAGCAAATAGACAGCTTAGCTAGATTGTTGACCAAAAAAAATTTAACAGAAACTAGGGGCTCCCTAGTCATAACATCAGATTCATTACCAACGAGATCACCAGAAACGAATACATCAAATATCATAAAATCATAGTGCAAGGGAGGAATGGCATTAGACACCTCTGAAATGATAGAAATTGCACATTTAGTAATGATCTATTATTCACTGCTTGATAGAGCTGCCTTTAACTCACATATCTAGAAACCATTATCAAATGTGGCATCCTTTGAGGAATCCATTCAATAATTGAAAAAGAAAACAAGAAGACAATAAAATGAAGCATTCAAATAATCATCCAAAGCTCAAGGAAAAGCACCATTCTTGCTGCACTAGGGAAAAAAACTTACTTTTGTTAATTTTTTGCAACAATATCAGTGGCAAAATTGGTTTAATTTCAAATATGAACCATAAAAATTATACAAACAATCAAAACAAAATTGAATATTACAAGTCCAGAGCCTAGCATGCAATACCAAAATCCTATAAAAAATAACTTGCATTAATTGCAATAGCTTTAATATTTTAAAAAATAAACAATCAGAGCCTAGCATGTAGTACCATAATCATTTAAAAAATATCTTTCATACAGCTTGCATCTTTTAAAAAACAAACAATCAGAGCATAGCATGCAAGACCATAATCTTGATGGTGGCCAACTACATCACCAAAGCAATGCATGTGGTCCACTGAACTTCTAGTGCTCTACACAAATTGCATTCTCTATTTATAAAAAAAGTTTATAATATTTCAATTCACAACATTATAGCACGTTAAATTGAAATCAAATAGAATTAATAACATGATTAAGAAGATTGATTTGTCATCTCTCCGAGGCAGATGATTGTTCCAATCTCCATGCTTCAAAAGGCAGTTACAACAAAACAACAAAAACAAAAATCTAACAAGAAGTGGAAGACATGTTCAATGGAAAGGAAAAGGCATCACGAAGACGAAGACCAATGTGAGGTGGAAATCCTACGCAAATAAGCTTCTGGATCAGGTTAGGTCATTAGGAGTAACCCTATATTTGAACCATGTCACAAATGACTGACCAAATAGCATTCTAATTTGCTTCTCTCAAATTGAAGACTAATAATGATATAAAGATAAAACACACAATTCATGATAATTTTATGCAAAGATTTTTAAAATGAAAGTTTAATGCAAATTTAATAACACAAAATACTAATGTACCAAAGCAATACTAGCGTCATACCAAAATACCAGCACTTTATTGTGCCAACTGATGTGGACACTATCGACATGGATCACTATTTGGTTCATGATTACAAGAATCATATCATCGCACTTTGAATGGCCACACTATGGCCAAAATCTTCAAGAAACAGCAATGCTAAGTTATTTTTCACATCAATAATAAATTGAAACTATCTTTGTCACTACCAAATATTTATATATATTGTCTATTGTCAGCATCACCGGTTAAAGGTTCACAACAATCCACATAGCTTAACACCACTATTAACATTTATGCTGCATAAATCATGTGGTTGTGTGGTATGAGCTTTGTGACAGTGTGCACAGTGGATGCATGTGTGGAAAGGTAGTGAGCAATTATATGCATGTAGTGTGTCATGCTTTTTGATGTAGTGTGGATAGTGAATGCATGTAGTTTGTTATGGATGTCTACAAAATAAATATAGTGCTGAAAAATTAACAAAAAATTAACAAAAAATTAATAAAAAATGATTTAGTGTGTGGGTTATATTTTGTTTTGATAGATATTTTGAGTGCACCAATTTGTGTGGAAAAGTCCTAGCTAATGTTTAACAAGATATATACCATTTCTAATAACCTAACTTCAGCACCCAGCAAAATTTATAAATAGAATTTAATCTATACCAAAATTTTATTGTTAATCCATTGATAATTATTTGTTGGATCTAGTGATAATCAAAATAGTTTAATCTTATCATTTAAAAAATAACATATGGTAACCCATTATTAAATTAGTTGGGAAACTCCATATTGAAATATTGATGGTATTATGTCCGTAGTTATTAATGGATTAAATCTATTAATAAAATTTGATTGGTAAAATATTTTTTTGGTAATAATAATTAAACACATAGTTATATATAGTCATCATACACTATTATAAATATAGTTATACATATAGTTACATATAATTATACATAGTAATATATAGTTATAAATATAGTTTTAAAAAGTTATATATAGTTATATGTTGTTATCCATTTATTTATAAAAATAGAATTGGTAAAACATTTAGTTTTATATAGTTTTAAAAATATTTATTATGCATATAATTATATATAAAGTTTTTATAGTTGTACATATATTAAAATACAAATATATATAGTTATATGTTATTATACATATAGTATATATAATTATAAAGTAGTTATATATAATTAAACATATAGTTATATATAGATATATTCATCCAAGTAGTTATAAGTAGTTATAGATAAATGTATACAAAGTTATAAACAAATATATAGACTGACATATATGTATACATACTTACAAATATAGTTATATTTAATTATATAAAATTTTATATAGTTATACAAATATTTATAAATAGGTATACACATATAATTAAACATAATGTTGTATGTTGTTATACATTTAATTATAAATATAGTTACATGTGGTTATACATATAGTTACACATATAGTTATACTTATATTTATACATGTAGGAATATATACTTTTTCATATAATTTTATATATTTATACATATAGTTATGTATAGGTATAGATATAGTTAAATACATTTTTATATACTAATATATAAATATATATATATTAAATATATGTTGTAAATTATATATTTAAATATAGTTATGTATAATATTTTTATAGTTATACATATAGTAAAAGATAATTATTTATAGTTATATGTTCTTATACCTTTAGTATATTTAGTTATAAATAGAGTTATATATAATTATATTTAATTATACATATAGTTATACATATGTATGTGGTGTAAGATGAGTTATATAAAACATTTTTTTAGTTATAAATATCGTAAAATACAATTATATATAGTTATATATTATTATACATATAGTATATTTTGTTAGAAATATAGTTATGTAGAATTATACTTATAGTTATAAATTATTATATAGTTAAAAAAATAGTTATATATAGTTATAATTATAGTTATAAAAATAGTTTACATAGATACAAATATAATTACATATAGTTATAAAAAGTTTTATATAGTTATACAAATAATAATAAATAGTTATAGATATATAGTTAAACATATAATTATATATATGTTGTTATAAATTTTAATTATAATTATAGTTAAATGTGTGATTGTCAAAATAGTTATACATTTTTATTAATTTTTTTATAAGTATTTCAGTGACACAAATGGTTTCTTTTCAAATATGAACTATCTAAATTAAACAAACAATCAAGACAAAATTGAATATTACAAGTCCATTTATTCAATAGTTAGCTAGATTTAGTTCCATTTCAAAAAACATCGATATATTAGATTATTTAGACATATTCTTATAAATCTTCATATTTACCATGTATTTTGTATGTTTAATACTATAAAAATGCTTATTATATAAAAGTGCAATAATAGACTTGAACTATATATTATGTCGAGCTTGATAAATATTATTGTGATTTTATTTGTTATCTAATTGAGTTATGGTTTTATTTAATTTATTTAATTGAGTTATGATTTTATTATTGTCGAGCTTGATAACACAAGAATTTTAAAAAAGAATGCCTATTTTTTTTAAAAAATAATTTATTAATCCATAAATAACAAAAAAAAAAACTACTTCTTATTTTCCTATTGATTGAAATAAGACCAATGATGTTTGAATTGGTTTTTTGTTGGATTAATTTCAAAAAACACATTATGTTTGATTTGTTTCTTGAAAACACTTTGAACTTATATAGGATTGTTTTTAGTTGATAGAGACTAATATTTTTTGTGTTTCAATATATTTACTATAATTTGAAGTGATAGTGAAAATTTGATAAAGAATATTTTTTAGAAAATAGTTAATTTAGAGGGCAGATTTAATCATGAGGTATTTTTCATAATTCAATAAAAAAAACATCAAGATCTTCCACCATATGCAATTGGATTTAATTTCATTATCAAATATTGAATGGAAATGGCTATTGTAAATTATGTGAATTATGGTATATTATGTTAGTTTTCAAACCATTTTATTTTCACAAATCACATATAATTTGTGAACCATAAATGATATACCATTCTAAATGTTCTAAAAAATATGTTTGAACACATGTTCAAGGATATTGTGGAAGACTTGCAATTGTGTTTAATTTGTTCATAAATTATTGAATGTGATTGTATTCATTTTTATTATGTGGAATATGGTAAATTATAATTTTTTTCATGCCAGAACAATACGACAAAGCTTATATATTTTATGAATTGAATAGCATATTATTTATTCTGGTTATATACATGACATGTCAACATTTCAAGAATTTTTAAGGAGAAAAAATGAACCTAAAATAAGAGGGACACTTTCTCTCTAAAAAAACATTGTATTACTGATGATAGTGTAACTGCCATGCCAATTACCTATCAAACTAAACATTGAAATGTGATCAAACACTATAATCCAAATGAGAATCAAAAATAAATACCGACTAGAAATAGTGATAATGTAGGAATAAGGTATTAAAAAAATACAGAATCAATATAAAATAAATAATCCCTAGATGACAGGTAGAGAAGAAGCCTACTGAGAAGCTTCCAAAGGATTCGTCTACATCATCAATCGATAAGAAGAAGAAGCTTATGAAAAAAATAAACCAACACAATTTATAGTTAGAAGATGAGAAATATAAGCCAACCTCATAGCTTATACTTCTTCACGATGATGGTGGATGAAGATGATGGACAATAATGGTGGATGATGATGGAGGATGACAATGACGACAATGGTGATGGATGCTGATGGCGGAGAATGATGATGAATGGTAAATTTTCTCTACACGATTACTACAATGGAATGGGTGCTAATGCTCTCAGCTGGGGAGTGCAAACATTGGGTTTTTTAATGTATTTCACCCATAATAGGATATGGGCTTGTGAAAGGTTTGAATATATACCATTATAAATTTTATATCAGATTTTTGATTATGTTTTATAATGTATTTCTAAATTTTATATCAAATTTTATATATTTACCTATTTATGTATTTATGTATTTGTGTATTTATATATTTATGTATTTATATATTTATATATGTATATATTTATACATTTAGATATGTATATGTATATATATATATATATACATATATTCATACACACACACATATTCACATAATTACATATATTGACATATTTACATATATTTACATATTCACATATTCACATATTTACATATTTACATTTTTTGATATAATTTATAATTTATAAAATTCTAAAAATTATTTAAAGTGAAAAGATAATTAAAAAAAGTTATATTTATTATTTTAATAAAAATGGAGTACTAAAAGTTAATACTAAAAATCATACTCAATTATTTAACTCTTTAAATTTCAGTAGGGGCAAAAAATAAAATTTCATTCAAATTAACTAAGTGTCAGTTTGGTAGTAAATTTCAAAAGTGTTTATAGGGCTAAAATAAATATAAGTTTTTTATGAGCAAAAAGTATCTTTAGTAATATTTAAATAACTTTGTTGAAACCCTAACAAAATACTGGAAGTGTTCTTTTAATAATCACATTGAGATATTTATTTTTAAAATTATCAAACTTTTTTTGATGTAATAAAAACATCTATGTATTAATCTTTAAATATCAATTTATTTTTTAAAAAATTTTATGAAAATATTAAAATTTTATTCTATAATTCAAAATTTTCAAATTTTTTAGTAATTATTTTTTAAAAAGATTCCTATAAGCATAAAAATATGTTTGTTTTTACTTTAAATAATATATATATTTACTTATTTATTTGTTAATTTAGATATTTTTATAAATTTTTTTATTTAATCATACAAATGTTTATTTTAGCTTTTATTAGTAGTAATTTTTATTTTTGTTTATTTATTAAAAAAATTATCTTTAAAATTATTATAATTATATAATAAATTATTTATTGTTTTTAATACTAATATTAAAATAACATAATTAAATATTTCAGAAAAATATTTTGGATAATTTTTTAAATATTTTATAATCAAAAAAAAAGTTATTTTAGTCTTTATTAATATACATTTTTTTATTATTTAAATATTTTTATAATTTATTTATTTATAATATCCTATTTTTATAATTTATAAGAAGAATGTATCTTTCAACGATCGCTCAACAATAGACCATGACAAACCTTTAATATACAAAATTATATAAAATATTAAAACAAATAATATATTAAAAAAAAGTAAACCATTAAAGATTAGTGATAGAAATTATCACCAGCACAAATAGCTAGGGAAAAATCTCAAGCTAGATGCATATATTTTGAGAAAATAAACATTTAAGGAATAATTGCTTGTAATTATATATAAAATTTTTAAAATCCAGATAATTATTTAGTGATAAATTTTGTCTCATTCTAATTAATTAGGGAAAATTCATTGCTAAATACATTGTTAAAATTCCTACTTTTCTTTGCATGCAAAACTATGACAATATTAGTGACAAAAAATTTTAATTTAATGAAAAATCAAAAATATCTTGCTATTTGCTAGCTAATCATTAGCTAATTAGCTAGGAATGTTTCCCTAGCTAAATTTCTCTATTTAAATAGATATTTTCTTATAATGGATAGAGAGACAGACATGTAGGTAAGCTGTCAGTCAGAGAAATAATCAGGTAGGTATGCAGATAGACAGATAGACAAACAAATAATTAGACTCATAAAATGACAGATAATCATACAAACTAACAAACATATATACAAATAGATAGATAGAAAGATAGACGAGAGATAGACAGACTAATGGATAGGAAGATAGACAAATAGATAGATAAATTGAAAGAAAAAATAGATAGATATATATAGATAGATAGATAGAGAGATAGATAGATAGATAAATATTGAGACAGATTGATAGGTAGAATGATAGATAGATTGATAGACATATCGACAAACAAATTTATAGATCGATGATATATAGAATGAGAGACATTTTGATAGACAAATAGATAGACAGACTAGTAGATAGAATGTTAGATATATAGATAGATAGAGAAATGGATAGACAGATAGATAGACAAATAGATATGTATTCAGAAAGATAGATATAGATATATAAATAGATAGAAAGATAAATAGACATGTAGATAAATAGATAGATAGAAAGACAAACATTTAGATACATATATTGAAAAAATAGACAGATAGATTGATAAATAGACAAACATATAGATAGATAGACATATAAGTAAAAAATAGATAGATAGATATACAGATAGATAGATAGACAGATAGATAGACAAATAGAAAGGTAGTTAGATAGTCAGATAAATATATAGAAAAAATTTATAGATAGATAGATAGACAAGTAGATAAGTAGATAAATAGATAGAAAGATAAACATATAGATATTTAGATAGATAGATATAGAGATAGAAAGACAAATTGATAGAAAGATATATAGACCGAAATATAGACAATTAGATATACTAGTAGATAGATAGATAGATAGATTGAAAGAGAGATAGAAAGATAAACAAATAGATAGATATAAAAATAGATAGATAAACAAACAGATAGATAAATAGATGGACATATAGATAAATATACAAATATATTGTAAAATAAATAGATAGATAGATACGTAGTTAGATAGATAAGCAAGCAGTCAAGTAGGTAGACAATAATGTAGGCAGTAGATAGATAGATAGATAGACAAACAAACAAATAGACACATATAATGAAAAAAAAAATACAAATAGTCAAACAGACAGACAAATAGACAGACAGATAGATAAACAGATAGATAGAAAGATAGAAAGACAAATAGATATATAGATAGATAGAAATAATAATAGATAGATTGATAGACATGTAGATAGACATGTAGATAGACAAATTGATAGACAAAAAGATAGATATATAAATATATAGATAGATAGATAGATAAATAGAGGGATAGATAGATAGAGAGATAGATAGATAAACAGATAGATAGATATATATATAAATTGATTATTAGATTGATATATAGATAACTATATAGATAGACTTATAGATATATAAATAGATAAAGATATATATAGATAGATATATAGACAGAAATATAGATAGATAGATAGATAGACATATTAATAAACAAATAGTATTAAATCAATATCCAAAAAGATAGACAGACAGATATATATATATATATATATATATATATACACAAAGTTAGATAGATAGATAGATAGATAGATTTATAGATAGTTAGATAGACAGATAGATAGACATATATATAGACAGATTTATAGATAGATTGATAGATTAAAAAATAGATAGATAGATATACATAAATATAGAAAGATAAAGATAAATAGATAGACAGTTAGATAAAAAAAATAAAAAGATAGAAAGATAGATACAAAGAGAGATAGATAGATAGATTGATTGATTGACAGATGGAGAGACAGATAGAAAGAATGATAGATGATAGTTTGATAGATAGACAGATAGATAGAAAAAGATCGATCGATAGATTGATTGATTGATAGATACACAGATAGATACACAGATTGAAACAAAAAGTGATAAATAGATTGATATATATTTTTTTTATACAAAGTCATAGATAGATAGATAGATATATTCATTTATTGATAGATAGACAGACAGACAGATATCTAGATAGATTCATAGAAAGATAAATAGATAGATCGAGAGATTATTAGATAGATATATTAATGGATAGATAAATAGATACATAGACATAGAGATAGATAGATAATTATATAAAGAATATTTTTAGTCAAATAGATAGGAAGAAAAAGAGACAGATAGATAGATAGATATATATATAGATAGATAGAAAGAGAGATGGATAGAAAGATAGAAAGATAAATAGTTAGATAAATAGATAGAAAGATAGATATATAGTTAGAAAAATAGATAGATAGATATATAGTCATATAGTTAGACAGATAGAAAACATATAAATAGATATTAAATTATTATACTGATATATAGATATAGATATATATATATATATATATATATATATATATATATAAATAGATAGATAGATACACAGATAGATAGATAGATAGGCATTAAGATAGACAGAAATGTATATATTTAGATAGATACATAGAAAGGTATATAGATATATAGATAGATAGAATGATAAACAGATAGATGGACAGATAGATAGGTAGTTAGATAAACAAATAGATAGGCAGATAGCTAGACAAATAGATAGACATATAGATTGATAGATATATATATATATATATATATATATAGATTATTAAACTGATATATAGATAGATAGATAAATAGATAGGTAGATTAATACAGATGTAGATAGACAAATAGATAGACAAATAGATAGAAAATTGATAGACGGATAGATAGATATATAGATAGATATATAGATAGATATATAGATAGATATATAGATAGATAATAAGAAAGATAAATAGGCTAATAAATTGACATTTAGATAAACAGATAGATAGGTAGATAGATAGATATACAGAAAAAAAAATTTATAGATAGATAGAAAAAATATGCAAATATTTCGACAGATAGATAAATAGAGAGAAACTCACATTGATAGATAAATAGATAGATAGTCAAATAAATACACAAATAGATAGAAAGATAGATATACTTATAGTATACTGTCAGATTGACCGATAAATAGGTAGATTGATAGATAGACAAGTAGATAGATAGATAGAAAAAATATGCAAATATTTCGACAGATAGATAAATAGAGAGAAACTCACATTGATAGATAAATAGATAGATAGTCAAATAAATACACAAATAGATAGAAAGATAGATATACTTATAGTATACTGTCAGATTGACCGATAAATAGGTAGATTGATAGATAGACAAGTAGATAGATAGATAGACTAGTAAATAAACATATAAAAAAATATATAGATAGATAGATAGACAGAAAGATAGACACATAGATAAAAAGATATATAGAGAGATTGGTAGAAAGATAGATAAATAAGTATATAGATAAGTAGATAAGTAGATAGATAGACTAATAGATAGACAATTAGATAAATAGATAGATCTACAGGTAGATAGTTAGATAGACAGATAGGTAATTGATAGACAACGAGATAGATAGATAGATAAATAGATCGATTGATTAATATTCAAATTGATAGTAAAATAGATAGATAGATAGATAGACAGATTAACAGGTATGTAGTCAAGCAGGTAGACAATCTGGTAGGTAGGCATACAAACCGTTAGACAAACATACAAATAGACACATAGAATGAAAGACTAATAATCAAACAAATAGGCAAAAAGACAGAATCACAAATAAACACACGGATAGACAGGCAAATAGATTTGTAGATAGACAAATAGACAAATAGACAAATAGATAGATAGTTTGATAAATAAATAGATAGACAGATAGATAGACAAATTGATAAACAAATAGATAGATATATAGATAGATAGACAGTTAGATAGATAGATAATAGATAGATAGATAGCTAAAAAATAGATAGATATATACATAAAAAGATAGACAAATTAATAGATAGAATGATAGAAAGAATGAAAGATAGATTGATAGACATACTAACATACAGATTGATAGATATATTGATAGATAGATTGTTAGGCATATTGATAGACAAATAGATAGATAGAGAGATAGATAGATAGAGATATAGAAAGAAAGTAAGAAATATATTTATATAGAATATTAGGCAGATATATATATACATAGATAGATTGATTGATTGACAAATAGATAGACATCTAGATAGACAGATAGATAGTATGATTGATTGATAGATAAAGAGATATATATATAGATATATATATATATATAAAGACAAATAAAAGACTAAAAGATTGATATATAGATAGATAGACAGATATAATCAGATAGATAACCAAAAAGAAAGACAAACAACTAGAAATATTGATTGATAGATAGACAAATAGATAGGTAGAAAGAGAGATAGACAAATAGATAGTCATATAGATATACATATACATAGACATATAGATATATATATAAATAAATAGATAGATAGATATATAAACAAATAGATAAATAGATAGATATACATATTTATAGACAAAAAGATAGAAAGATTGTTAGGAAGATTCATAAGTAGTTATATAGACAGATTGAAAGACAAATAGATAGATAAATAGATAGATAGATAAATAGATAGATAGATAAATAGGCAGATAGATAGATAGATAGATAGATATATAAAAGACAAATAGACAAATAGACAAATAGAAGGATAGATACAAGTCTAATAGATAGATAGATAGATATATAGATAGATAGATAGATAGACAAAAAAATAAAAATATACATATAGAGAGATAGATAAATAGAAAAATAGATAGATAGATAGATAGATTGACAAGTAAATAAAAAGAAACATAGATTGATAGATATATAAATAAAAAGATAGATGGATAGATAGATATATTGTTTGATAGAAAGATTGATTGATATATTGATAGATAGAATAATAGAGTGATTGATAGACAGATTGATAGAAATATAGAAAGATAGATTGATTAAATGGTAAATAAATAAATAGATAGATAAACTTATAGATCGACCATTTATTAGACATTTTGATAGATGGATAGACAAACAAAGAAATAAACATTAATTAGTCAAATAAATTGATATGAAGATAAATAGACAGATTGATAAATAGATAAATTAATTGATTAACAAACAGATAGATAAGACAAATAGATAGTTAGAAAGATAGATAGACAGATAGATTGATTGATTGCTTGATACACAATAGGTTGATTGTCAAAATTATAAATAGTTTGATAGAAAGAGAGAGAGATGATAGATAAATAAATAGCTAGATAGATATATTGAAAAAAAATAGATAAAAAGATAAAATAAATATTGATAGATATTTTGATAGTCAGATTAATAGACAGATTGATAAAAAGCTAGATGATTGACTTATAGTTAGAGATAGATAGATTGAAATATTGACAGATTCATAAATAGATAGATAGATTAATAGAAATATAGATAGATTGATAGATTGACAAATAGATACATAGATACATAGATCAATAGATATATAGACACTTAGATAGATAAATAAATAAATAAATTTAATAGAAAGAAAAGATTGGTAAATAGAAAGACACACATATAGATAGAAAGATAAATAGAAAGATAGATAGACATATAAATAGATAGATAGATATATTGATACATAGATTGATAGATAGATAGATAGATAGATATATAGATACATAGATAGATAGACAAATTGATAGACAGATAGACAGACAAATAGATAGATAGATAGATAAATAGATAGATATATAGATGGAAATATAGATAATCAAATACATAGACAGATAGTTAGACATATAGATAGATAGATATATAGATAGATAGACTAACAAATATACACATAGATAGATAGACAGTATATAGAAATATAGATAAATAGATGGATATATAATTAGATAGATAGATAGTTAGATAGACAGATAAATAGATAGATGGATAGATAAAAAGATTGATAGACAGATAGATAGATAGAAAGACAGACAAATAAATAAAAAAATTCTCACAAATAAGCAAATACACAATTTGATAGATAGACTAACAATTAAACAAACATAAAGGTAGATAGATAAATAGATTTATAAATTGATTTATTAATAGATAGATAAACAGATATATACATTTCTACATAGATAGATTGAATGATATTTTGATAGATTGATTGATAGATATTTTGTTGGACAGATTCATTGATAGACATTTTGTTGGACAGATTGATTGATAAATTGATAAAAAGATATATAGAATGATAGATAGATAGATTGATAGACAGTCAAATATATAGATAAAAATATAGATACTCTTATAGATAGATATCATAATATATTGACAGATAGAAAGAAAGATAGACAAATAGATAGACAAATAAATAGAAAAATAAATAAAAAATAGATAGAAAGATAAATAGATTGATAGATAGAAATATAGATAGATGATAGATAGATAGATAGATAGATAGATAATTGATTGATAGACATATAGATAGATAGATAAATAGATAGAAAGATAGATAGATAGAAAATTAGCAGATAGATAGATTAATTGATAGACATATAGATTGGTAGATAGACAGATAAACAAATACATAGATAGAAATGTAGATAGAAAGATAGATATAAAGATAGAAAGATAGATAGACAAATAGAGTCATATATATAAATAGATTATTATATAGATATTTAGATAAATAGATAGATAGATAGATAGATAAGTAGATATATAGAAAGACCGATAGATAGATAGATATATAAATAGATTATAATACTAATATATATATATATATATATATATATATATATATATAGATACACACACACACACATATAGATATATAGTTAGATAGACAAATAGATAGACAAATATATAGAGAAAAAGAAAGATTGATAGATAGATATATAGATAGACAAATAGATAAACTGATAGATAGACTGATAGATAGATAGATAGATAGATAGATAGATAAATAGATAAACAAATATATAAATAGATAGACACATAGTTAGACTGATAGATAGGCAGTAAGGTAGATAAAAATATAAACATACAGATATATAGATAGATACAAAGATAAACAAATAGATAGTCAAATCAATAAATAGATATATAGATATGTGGAAAGGCATTTTAATAAACATATAAATAAACACAAATAGATATATAGATAAATAGATAGATAGAAAGGTAGATAGATAGGTAGGTAGGTAGATAAATAGATAGACAAGTAGATATACAGATAGATAGACTAATTTATCAATAGATAAATAGATATATTGATTGATTGATAGATATACAGATAGATAGACAGACAGCTAGATAAATAAATATATAAATAGTAAAAAAAATAAATAGATATACATATAAGAAAGTAGTCAAGAAAGCAGACAATTAGGTAGGTAGGTAGATATACACACAGACAAACAAACAAATAGATACATAAAATGATAGAAAAAAAAAATAAAAATATTCAAATAGATAGATTGATAGAGAGACCGATAAAAATATAGATAGATAGACCTATTGATAACTAGAATGATATAAAGATTGATTGATTGATTGATTGACAAATTGACAGAGATATAGAAAAACTGATCGACAAATAGATAGATTGATAGATAGATAGATAGACAAATAGATAGATAGACATATAGATAGATAGATAGAAAGATAGATAGATATACACAAAAATAAAAATATTTATAGATAAACAGATAGATTGACAAATTGATAGAAAGATTAATAAATAGACTAATAGGCTGATTAATAAATAAATTGATAGATAGATTAAAAGATTAATAGATATATAGATAGATAGATTAATTAATTGATAGAAAGATTCCCATATATATATATATATATATATATATATAGATATATTGACAAAAAGATTTAGATATAGAAAGAAAGAAAGATAGATAAATAGATATATAGATAGATATAGAAAGAAAAGGTCTTACAATTAGACAAATAGACAGTCAGATAGATAGAAAAATAGATAGTTAGACAATTAGATGGAAGAAAAATAGATAGATAGATAGACAACTATATATACAAATTGATTGATAGATTAATATATAGATTGATAGATAGATGAAAATAGACAAATAGATAATTGATAGATAGATAAATAGTCAAATTGATAAAAAGATAGATAGATAAAAAGATAGACAAATAGATTTACATATAGATAGACAAAGTGATAGATAGACTTATAGATAGATAGAAAGATAGAAAGATAGATGAATAGACAAACATATATATAGATAGATACACATATAGATAGATTGACAGATATATTGATAGATATAAAGATAGATAGATTGGCAGAATGATAAAGAAATTAAAAGATAGAAAGATAGACATAAAGAAATATAGACATATAGATTGATAGAAAGATAGAAAAAAATATAGACATATAGATAGACTGATGGACAAATAGATAGATAGAAGAATGATAGATAGATATGCAGATAGATAGATATATAGATAAATATATAGTTACATAGAAATATAATTACATAGATAGATAAAAAGATAGATAGACTTAAAAATAGATAGATATATAGATATATTCATAATAGATAAATAGATAAATAGATATAAAGATAGATAGATAGATAGATATAAAGATAAGTAGGGAGATTATTAGAGAAAATGATAGAGAGATTGATATTTATATTCATAGATAGATTAGAAGAGATATAGATAGAAAGAGAGATAAATAGATAGAAAGATAGACAGATAGATATATAGATAGATAGATAGATCAATTGAGGGATACATAGATAGATATATAGATAGAAAGATAGACAGATAGATAAATAGATAGATAGATAGATATATATATATATATATATATAGACATATATATAAATAGATTGATTGATTGATTGATTGAGAGATAGACACACAAATATATAGATAGATAGATAGACAAATATATAGATAGATAGACAAATAGATAAATTAATAGCCAGCATGAAAAACTAAATAATAAACAGATATATCAACTATTAGATAGATAGATAGATATATATATATATATATAGAAAGATAGATTAATAGATAGACATATAGATAGATTGAGAGATTGACAGAAAGAAATATCGATAGACACATAGATAGATAGATAGATAGATAGATAGATAGATAGATAGATATATTGATTGATTGAATGATAGATTGATAGGTTGATAAATAGATATACATATATATTGGTAGATAATTACATAATAGGTAGACAGATTTATAGATAGATAGATAAATAGATAGATAAATATCTAGATAGACAGATAGAAAGATAGATAGATACATAGATTAATAGATATAGAGATAGACAAATAGACAGACAGACAGATAGATAGATAGATAGACAGACATATAGAATGATAGATTGATATACAAATATATATACAGATAGATAACACTACAAGAAAATATCGATTTAGCTATGGAATTTTAGCTAGGAATCAATCTCTAGTTAAATTGCAAGGGATTACCTATGGAATAGCAAGTGACTGATGTTTTTTTATGAAAAAAAATAGCAACGAATTAGCGAGGAAAGATTTTTCGAAAATTCTACTAAAGAAATTCGGGGGATTTAGTGACTAATTATGATTTAGCGATGGATTTAGAGATAGATTTTCCATTGCTAATGAAATCCTTGATTTAGCGATGGATGTTCCCTAGCTAATAAAATCCTAGATTTAGCAATAGATTTAGCGACAGATATTCTCTTGCTAATAAGATCCTAGATTTAGCGACTGATTTAGCGACAGATGTTATCTTGCTAATAAAATCCTAGATATAGCGACGTATTTAGCGATGGATTTAACGATGGATTTTCATTTGCTAATAAAATCATTGATTTAGTGATAGATTTAGCGATAGATTTTTACTTTCTAATAAAATTCTTGATTTAGCTACGGATTTAGCGACAGATTTTTCCTAGCTAATAAAAATCAAATTTTATCAATGAATTTAGCGAACAAATATCCCTAGCAAATAAAATACATATATTAGTGAAGGATTTAGCGATGGAATTTTCCGAGATAAAAAATACTTAATTTTGCGATGGATTTAGCAACGAAATTTCTCTAGCTAATAAAATTTGTAATTTAGCGACTGATTTAGCAACGGTATTTCCCTAGCCAATATTGAATTATATATTTTTTATTTATTATTTGTTTTAATATTTTATTTAATTTTTTTTATTAAATGTATGTTATTGGTCTATAAATGAGCAATCCTCGAAACACACATTCTCCTAGTAAAATCATAAAAAATGATATTATAAATGATTAATTTAAAATATATAAAAATACAAAAAAAATTATATTACTAAGGACTAAAATAACTATTTTTATGATGTAATAATTATTTAAAAAATTATACAAAAATTTTCTAAAATTTTTAATTAAGAAACTAAATAATTTAAATTATAGTAACATTAAATAATTAATTTAATAAGTATACAATTTTTTTCGATATTTTAAAAATTAAATTAACAAACATTAGATTATCTACTAATTTAAATGTAAATTAATTCATTGTATGATAAAATAAAAACTATTTTCAAAAAATCTAAATTAACGAATAAACTAGTAAATATTAATATTATTATAAGTATTAAAAAAATTTTATGATTATAGAAACCTTTTAAAAAATAAATAATGCAAATTTTGAAAATCTTGAAATATAATAAAAATACAATTTTTTCAATAAAGTAAAAAGAAAAGAAAATAATAATTATAAATAAATACATTGATGTTTAATCCTGGTAAATTATAAAAATTAAACAATTGAGTAATATTGTTACAACTAGCTTTTAACATTAAGTTTTTATTAAAATAATAAATATTATTTTTTTAATTCTTTTCTCACTTTAAGTAATTTTTTAAATTTTAAAAATTATTAATGATATCAAATTATATGAATTTTATGGGTTTAAAATTATTTCATATTATCTTCGTAAAAATTAATATGAATTCTTAAAAAGTTATAACCATAAAATATAAATTTTTATATAATTTTTTACATTAAGAGTATTTTATAACTATTAGGCGAGGGCTAGAAGAGAAATCATCTTTACATTTATATCTTATTATATGAAGTTTCTTAATTTTGTACCTATTCGATATTTTTTTAAGGCAACGCATATTTTTTTTGTTTATATATTTATTTTTTAATTAATATTATAATAAAAAATTGTAAGTTATTTATTTTTCATTTGTACCATGCTAAACGTACATTAATTTTGTTGAAAAAATTTTGATAATAAATAAAATTAATGAATATTTTTGTATTTTATGTATATATTGTTTATTTAATGTTTTAATAATTAAAAATATAAATTTTTTTATAAAATAGACATTCTCTCTCTCGAATTGATGCATCTCTAACAAAACCAAATTCCTATACATTCTAAAATCTATCTCTCGACAATGATTCAACTAAAATTAATTCGAGGTTTAAGTTGTAATTTGTTATTGATTTGAAGGGATGTTTATACATATATTTTTCATTGATTATCTTGGATTGCTTAATCAAAGAGTAAGTGTTTTTATTCTGTTTTTTTTTCGTTTCGAATTTCTTCTTTAATAAACATGGTATGCTTGGATTTCGTATATAAACTTATTCGTATACATGCTTCATGCATTTGTGATATAATGCATTATCATTGTGTGGATTTTGATGGTGACCATATACAAAAACAATAAATAAACAGTATATATACTTAGGTATGCCGACTTGATATCTACAAAAATAGTATACATCAATATGCATGTGTATTTTATACATAACTAGTATACATACTTAGGTATGCCGACTTGATATCTATAAAAAATATTCTAAAATGAGTAATGATTTAAATCAAAAATAAAATAAAATAAAATAAAATAGATAAAATCGATAAAACTGATAAAACTGATAAAATCGGATAAAACCGGATAAAACTGGATAAACCCCGATAAACCTGAAAAAACCGATAAAGCAGATAAACCCGATAGAAATGGTAAAACAGATAAAACCAATAAAGCCGATAAAACTGATAAATCTGATAAAACTGATAAAATCAATAAATCCGATAAATCCGATAAAACCGATAAAACCGATAAACCGATAAAACCGATAAAACCGATAAAACTGATAAAACTGATAAAACCAATAAAACGGATAAAACTGATAAATCCGATAAAACTGATAAAACCGATAAAACCAATAAAACCGATAAAACCAATAAAACCGATAAACTCGATAAAATCGATAGAACTGATAAACCCGATAAAACCGATAAAACCGATAAACCCAATAAAAGCGATAAACCCGATAGAACTAATAAATACGATAAAACCGATAAAACCGATAAAATCGATAAAATACATAAAATACATAAATTCGATAAAATACATAAAATACATAAATTACATAAAATACATAAAATACATAAAGTCGATAAAATACAAAAAGTCGATAAAATACATAAAATACATAATATACATAAAATATATAAAATCCATAAAATACATAAAATACATAAAATGCATAAAAAGCATAAAATGCATAAAATGCATAAAATGCATAAAATGCATATAATGCATAAAATGCATAAAATGCATATAATGCATAAAATGCATAAAATGCATAAATTGCATAAAATGCATAAAATGCATAAAATGCATAAAATACATAAAATACATAAAATACATAAAATACATAAAATAAATAAATAAAATAAATAAAATAATAGTTTAGCATGTCAAATTAAATTAAAATAATTATACTCGATTAAATCAGTTTGAACTATTCTACCAACTTCTAGAAAACTCAATAATATTCACACATATGATTGAAAATAATTGAGCAAGAGTTTCTCAATTGACTTTGAAATATTCTCATGATATGTGTTGTTGTGTGCTAGGAACCCCAAATCACTTTTATTTATAGGCAAGATTCCTAGTTTTTTAATATTTGATCCAACATTTAGTAAGCCAACACAAATCTTTCACATGTCAAGTCAATTCTTGGTAGGTATACACATCATCATATAACAAACACACTTTCAAGCACTTGCCATTAATGCATGAGAATACATAGTAAGCACATAATCAATACTTTTCACTCATGTAAGCCAAGACTATTCATGCAAGTAAGCATGTGATAAGCTTGTAAGTCAACATATGATATAAAAATAATTATTCTTATTAATTTTTTAAGACTTTATTATCATTTTCCTACATGATTCATTTATATTCTTATGGTTGCACTTATTATTAACAAAGATTATCATGGTGTGTGTGTGTGTGTGTGTGTGTGTAGATATATATATATATATAAAGATTTATATTTACCATGTATATAACATTTTGTAAATTAAATTTATCTTAGAATTATCTCAAACATAATAACTTGATATTTATGTTTCTTGAAATAAAACACTTATATTTCTAATAATTTCAATATTCCTTCATTAGATGTCTCGTAGTGTGTGATTCCTTATAATCTCTCTTGTTTGAATCAAGTTTAGTAATATTAAAATAATGATTTCATACTGATATTATACGATCAACATATAGCAATGTGTCATGGACACTCAAGCTAAGATATTATAAAATATATCAACCAATATTTTTTGTACATAATTACTATCAAGATAATATTTTTAAAAACAAATAGCATGGTAATAATAATCCGAACCAACAACATGGTTGACTGATCAACAAAAGATGATGAATACTCTAACACTGAAAATATGAGTCTGATCCTCGTAGATGTTGGATACGTTTTCCATGGAGCTATCATTTATCATGTTGTTTAGATGTTGGGACGTGAATTTTATCTATTCTAATCATGAAGGCTCATAGCTTATATACGAGCCAAAAAATAATTTTGGGTTGAGTTTGGGAGAAGGGTAGGTAGATAAAAAATGTATAATATTTTAAATATATAACATTTTTGATTTAGATAGAGGATATAAAACTATTACAAATATTTAGAAAATTTTAAAGTTTATAATCCCCACAATGTCATGCAATATAATAAATTTTTTTCTACCAAAAAAATTTTATTAACTTTAATTTATGATTTTCCATAACAATATAGTTTATTATTACTCTAACAATTCAACTTCTACCGAATTTATATTACTATAATTTATACCATTAATAGTTTTAGATTATGAATAGTTTGGGTATCGCTGTAACGTTGATGAATTTCATGTCATACAAGAGTATTCTCTTTACGATAACATTTGTTAAGACACCCTTTATCCTGCCGTGTTAATAACATCATCTTTTAACACACAATAATTTTTCTGTGCGGCAATATGTTTATTTAAAACAATTTAAAAAACTAATAAATATGAGTAGTAATTGTTAGTTGAACATTGTAGTTATTAGTTGAGTACGATAATTATTAGTTGTAACCTACAAGCTTGAATCTAAGTTTCATATTTCACAAAATTTGTGGTAAATATATCTTGTAATAAATAGTAATAAAGAATATAAGAAAATATGAGAAGTATTATGAAAATGTATGTATCATTAATTAAATGTTAATTTATAGTACTAGCGAATATATGTGAGTATTCTTTTATGTGAGTACTCTTTTATAGTTTAATATGATATAAACATATTTACTAATTAATTTTTAGTATAGAACATATATTATTAAATATTATTTCATATCTTAATTAAATAAATATAAATTATTATAATTTCAAGAACATCAATACAATATAATAAAAAAAATAGTAACATATCATAAAAATACAGCAAAATTAATTATAAAGAACATTAATAAGTTGTAAATAAAAATAAAAATTTCAAAACTATTGAGAATTATATTGTATTTTTATATTTTTTTATCTTGAGATAATAGGATGAGATGATTTATATAGATTAATAGTATTTATAGTTTCTTTTAGTATTTATATGTGAATTTTTTTTATTTAATAAATGATAATATCATTTTATAATTTTTATTCATAATATTATATTATTGTGAGTTTTTATTTATTTTATGCAGTTGTTTTATTTTTTATGGTAATACTCAATATGTATAAATCTTCATATTTTTCCTCTATATATATATATATATATTAATGGACATGTAGATATATGGGAGAAATTTATGATGCTTTAGCAGAACATTTCTTCGCTATAGAAGCAGTAGTAAATGGTCATTCAAAGTAACATTATGCTCATTTGGAAAATTATAGAAATATAGTATTTCTTTTCTCTCTCTATCTCTAAACATCATTGCTGCTCATATTTTAGTTATATGTTGAAGTTGCATGCCCATATATAAATATTTGTATAATTATATATAAATAATTGTATAACTTTATAACACTCTATATAATTAAATATAACTATATTTGTAAGTATGTATATATATATATATATGTAAATCTATATATTTATTTATAAGATTATATATTTATGTATAACTATTTGTATTGAATATATCTATATATAACTATATGTTTAACTATATAAAAATATTTATAGTTATATATACTATAAGTATAATAACATATATCTATAAATAATTATATCTTATTATATGTATTACTATAAAAGTTTTATACATAACTATGTTTAAATATATAATTTACAACTTATATTTAATATACATTTTTATATATTAGTATTCATAAATGTATTTTACTATATCTATACCTATACATAACTATAGGTATAGATATATAAAATTATATAAATAAATATATGTACCTACATGTATAAATATAAGTTTAATTATATGTGTAAGTATATGTATAATCACATGTAACTATATTTAATATTACATGTATAACAACATACAACATTATGTTTAATTATATGTGTATAACTATATATAAATATTTTTAAAACAAAATAAAACTTTATATAATTAAATATAACTATATTTTTAACTATTTATACATATATGTATACATATATGCAAATCTATATACTTGTTTATAACTTTTTATATATTTATGTATAACTAAATATAACTACTCATATCAATATATATATATATATATAACTAAATGTTTAACGATATATAATTTTTTATAACTATACATATTTTATGTATAATAACAAATAACTATACATAATTTTATATTATTAATGTATAACCTATATTTAAATATATAATTAACAACATAATCTAATATATATTTTTATATATTAGTATAAAAATGTATTTTAGTATATCCATACCTATACATAACTATATGTATAAATATATGGAATTATTTGAACAAATACGTATAGATACATGTATAAATATAAGTTTAACTATATGTATAACTATATGTATAATCACATGTAACTATATTTATAATTACATGTATAATAACTTACAACATCATATTTAATTATATGTGTATAACTATATATAAATATTAGTAAAACTAAATAAAACTTTATATAATTAAATATAGCTATATTTTTAACTATTTATACATATATGTTTACATATATGTAATTCTATATATTTGTTTATAACATTGTATATATTTATGTAAAACTAAATTTAACTACTCGTATGAATATATATATATATATATATATATATAACTAAATGTTTAATAATATATAATATTTTATAAATATACATTTTTATATATTAGTATGATAAATATATTTTTGTATATACATACCTATACATAATTATATGTATAAATATATGAAATTATATGAAAAAATATATATACATACGTGTATAAATATAAGTTTAACTATACATGTAACTATATGTTTAACTACATGTAACAATATTTATAATTATATGTATAAAAACATACAACATAATGTTTAACTATGTGTATAACTATATACATATATATATTTTTATAACTATAAAAAACTTTATATAAATAAATATAACTTTATTTTTAATTATGCATACATATATTTATACATATATGTAAATTTATATAATTGTTTATAATTTTGTATACATTTATTTATATTTACTTATAACTACTTGTATGCATATATCTATATATAATTATATGTTTACCTATATGTAACTATTTATAACTACATTTACTATTTGTATCATAACATATAATTATATATGGAATAATATTAATTTGTTGAACTAATTTGAAATTAAATAGCAAAAGATATAATATCATCAATATGTAAGCAAGTATCATGAGAGTGTCCATTTATCATGCTCATATATGGTATAATACAAATAAGGGTCATACTCTTACCTAATCCTAGCCCTTGGGCCTTCGGCTCAAATATGAACTTGTGTATGATAAATGATGTAATATTTGATAGGTTTATATAAATGAAATTTTATTTTCTTTTATATAATTTTTCATTCCAACACTGCACTTTTTATGTGTATCTCTCTCTCTCTCTCCCTCTCTAATTCTTCATGTCACTCAATTCCTCTTTTTCTTTGTGTCACACACTCTCTCTTGTTATTTTCTTTCTCACTCTCCTTTCTTGCTTGTTCTCTATCCCTCTTTCACTCTCTCCCACTCTCTCTCCCCCCTCTCTCTCTCCCGCTCTCTCCCCCCCCTCTCTCCCTCTTTCTCTCTCTCCCCCTCTCTCTCTCTCCCTCTTTCTCTCTCTCCTCCTCTCTCTCTCTCCCTCTTTCTCTCCCTCCCCTCTCTCTCCCTCTTTCTCTCTCTCTCCCTTTCTCTCCGTCTCTCTTCCTCTCTCTCTCCCATTCTCTCCCTCTCTCTTCCTCTCTCTCTCTTACTCTCTCTCTCCCTTTCACCATTCCTCTTCCCCACTCTCTCCCTCCTTTTCTCTCTCCTTCACTCTCTCTCCCTCCCCCGTCTCCCCATTTCTCTACCCCCTCTCTCTTCCCATCTTATCTCTCTCTCTCTTTCCCTCTCCTCCATTAAACATTAAATATCTTTTTTGCTTTCATTTCTTGTGCATTATCGCATTTTGCACCCTTTATCTAGTATAACTATGATATCTATTAATCTTTATCATGCTAAATTTTCATTATCTATTAATGTAGATTCTGCAAATGTATTACCTCGATATTCATGATATTTAATTTTTAAATATTCATCTATAAGTAATTTTATTTAATTATTTGTATATTTTGAAGTAATAAAATGTTTTATTCAAAATAATGATTGGGCATTATTTTTTATAAATAAAATAGGGCAAAATGAGCTCAAATCATTATTGGATGTGCAAAAAGGTTATTAATGGATTTTTGAATAAAGATCTTTTGACTGGGCTTGAAACTTTCATCAATTTTGCATGTAGTCAAATGAGGTTGATGGATGCAGAAAAAATTAAGTGTCCATGTAATCATTGCAAGTGTTAGAATATCCCTTTTCGTGATGCAAACACTATAAGATATCATTTGGTTAAATATGGATTTGTGCTAAATTATTTTGTTTGGATTTATCATGGAGAAAGTACAATGGCTCTGTATATTGAACAAAATGAGGATATTGAATCGTTTTCTTTTGGTGAAGAATCATCAAACACATACCATCGAATGATCACGGAAGCAGCTGGTGCTGACTTCAGTATGAATTACAAGGATGAACCACCTAATCCTAAAGCTTAAAAATTTTATGAAATACTTAAAGCTGTAGTTAAAGAGATGTGGCATGGTTGTAAAACACATTCACAATTGTCATTTGTGGCTCGACTAATGAGCATTAAGTCAAAAAATCAAATGTCTATGAAATTATTTGATCAGATGACAGAACTGATGAAGGAGATTTTTTCGAATAATAATTTGATCACTAATAACTTTTACAATACTAAGAAGTTACTACGAGGAATGGGTCAACTAGTGGAAAAAATTGATTGTTGTTTAAATGAATGCATGTTATATTGGGACAGTGATAGTGATTTAATTAGCTATAAGTTTTGTGATCATGTGGATGTATCTTTTTGAGAGGTAAATACATATAATTTGATGTGTTTTATTATTTAGTACTCTAAGTATTATTGTAATTTAATCTAATTTAAACCTAACATTATGGATGTATGTATCTTCATAAGTTGAAATTAAATGTTAAAAACAAGGCAAAATTTGAAGGTTCAATTTGCAATGCATATTTAATAAAAGAAGCATCATCATTTTATTCTTATTATTTTGAGGATGATGTCAATATAAATAATTGAAATGTTCCATGGAATTATGAAGGTCATGTGATGGTAGAAGATGATTCTGTGGACAAACTTTCTATCTTCAAGCACCATAAAAGAGCATTTGGAAGAGCAATGAAAAGATGTATGACAGATGAATAAAGCAACCTGGAGCTACGTTTTACTTAATTATGAGGAGGTTGCACCATATATTGAGTGTGAATACCCAAAATGGTTGCAGGTTTAATCATAGTTTAATTTAATCTTTAATAGGAATTATTAAAAATTGATATACATTTTTTTTCTCTTTTTATATTTGTGCAGTATTTATGTTGAGCAGTTAAAATATAGGCATCCGGTAATTTCTACCAATGATGTCGATTATATGCTAGAAATTGAATTTGCGAATTAGTTAAAAAATTATGTGAGTATAATTAAGTTTTATATTTTGAATTATTTAATTTATTAATATCTTTTATTTGTTAATATTATTTTTTAATTTATGTCACAGGCAATTGATCCTTCAAATGGAGATTTAAATATTTTCATTCAAAATCTAAGTAAAGGCCTGTTTAGATATGTGACAACCTATCCTGGGTATTTTGTTAATGGATATAAATTTCACGCAATCGATCGTGGTTCTTCTAAAATAACAATGAATAGTGGTGTTGCATTAAAGGTTCAGGTTATAGTGCAGATGAGATTGATTATTATGGTCAACTCAAAGAAGTTATTGAGTTGGAGTATCCTGGACTCGAAAATAACAAGATTGTATTATTTAAGTGTGAGTGGTTTGATCCTATATGAAATGTGGGCACAAATATTTATTTAGATTATAAGCTAGTGGATGTTAACCATAAACACAGATATAATTGATATGAGCCATTTATTATGGCAGCTCAAGCCACTCAGGTATATTATTGTACATATCCGAGTTTATCTCTTGATAAGAGAGATTGGTTGGTGATTTGTAAAATCAAAGCTTGATCAAAATTTGATGTACCAATATCACAACAAAGAAGTGAAGACTTAGAAATTGCACTGACATTCCAAGAAGATGACATAAATAATATTGAGACCGTGAATGTAGATGAAGATCTAGAAAATTTATGTGACTCAAATGGTGGCATAATAGAAATTGAAGATGATCAATTTCTATCTGAAGATGAGTTCGAACTTCTATTAGAATTATACAAAATATCAGAAGATCCATTGGAGGATGATAGTGATACCGATAATTAAATTGTTATAATTTTATTATAAATTTAAATTATCAAAGACTTTTTATATTTTTTTGAAATATATCGGTCCGTTTTATTCAGAAATGAATGCTTGTTCACCATATCCCTATTTTTTGTTCTTTGTTTTATTTTGTACATCAGATGGCACCTAAAGGATGTGGCCATGGTGGAGGTGGACATGGACACAGAAATGAACCAAATTCATCTTGTATGTTATATCATGTTACAGAATTAGTACCATCTCATAGCCACCATATCTAGACTTCAACATTGTAATCACCATCTCCATTTCTATCACCATCACTATCATTGAGACCTCTACTATCACCTTTATCAGATGTAAGCCCACCACCCATTGTGCTTCCTACACAAACTTTTGATCCATCTATATCTTCTACACCACATTTTACCATGATAATTCCCCCATTTACAATACCAATGACATCATCAAATGTTGTGCCTTCCTCTATAGTCAGTGTAAAGTTAGAAATTGAGATTGTGGATGAGAGGTAAACGAAATATGTAAAAATGACTTGAAAAAAAATTTTGATATTACTTTCAGTGGTTTTTTTATATTGTTATGATTTGCTTGTTTTCAATGTTATTTATTTATTTGTACAATTTTATTTCATCTAACAAGAGTTTGACTAAAATTACAAAGGCTTTCAAGAAAATGACTGATTCTAAAGCTTTCTCCTAGAAGAAAGTTTCTGAATCGACAAAAGAGTCATATTTTAATGACTTTCAGGTAAAAATAATAAAACAAAAGAATTGAAAAAAAATTATCTAATTACTTAACTTTTATGTTGGTTATTATTCAAGCAGTAAATAATTATGTTCTTGTTGTTAATATAAATTCTTTTATCATTTTTCTATTTATAGAATCAGTGCACATGGGGAACCAAATTTGATGGAAAGATAAAGTTATTATGGGAGATCTAAGCTGCTCAATGGTATTCTGATTTTGTCCATAAATTAAAGAAAATGAAAGAAATGCCTGATTTTATATCTGAGGAAGACTAGCTTGAGTGGCATAAATATTGGGAGGAGCTAGATGTTAAGAAAAAAATCAAATATTGCCAGTAAAAATCAACGTAGTGAGGTAGCTGGACTAGGTACAGAAATCTGTTGACACACTGGAGGTTCAAAGTTGAGCATTGAGCATGCTTGAGATTTGGTACAGATTTAAAATTCTAAACATTTCTATATTTTGTGGTTGTCCTAATAGTCCAATAAATAAAATCCCTGCATAGTTTTATTAATTTTGTTTATTTTTTTTATCATTTATTTTGTTATGACTTAAGAAAAACATCTTCTAGGCTGGAGAATAGGGTCGAGATCCAAATTTTTTTAGATTTTTAGAAAGATGCATGTGAAGAAAGTGGATGGTCAGTATGTTGACAACAAGTCTTAGATGATTGCTATAAGAAATTGTTATATTAATTAGATTTTATAAAACTATAGTACATTATGAAAATTATTTTTAGTACCAACTATTTATTTTATTTTTTGTAAATCTAGAATAGTTTTTTTTCTATTTTATCTCAAGACCTAATGGAGGAACATGTGACAGCTGCTCATCAACAAGTTGAGGGTTCTATAGATCTTCAACCAATTGACTATGATCAATTTTATTTGGAGACAATAGGAGGCCGAAAGAAGCAATGAGTGTACAAAATCGGATATAATGGAGTGGCATTTTGTTGTAGCAGTCGTGCTTCTAATTCAATTGTTTCAGCAATGGTGGATGAGGCAGTCTAACAATAAGCACAGGAAACAAATGAACGTATTATAGATATGGAGATCGAAATAAAAAAGAAGGATGAGCTGATAACTAATTTGTTGGAAGAAATGCAAGAAATTAAAGAAATTAAAAATGTAATGCAACAGCAGATGTCCTATATCGAGTCACAGTTAGCAGAATTGGCGCAACTGATAGCATTCTGAGATCCAGCTATGATTCCTCGTAGAAGAGGCTAGCATTCCCTACAAATTATGAGGATGATTGAGTATGAGAATTATTTTTGAACAATTATTGATTTTTATCTTTGTGTAGCAAATAATTATGATATTTTTTTGATGTTTCAATTTTTTTTTATTCTGGTTTTGTTCTTTGCATTTTTGATTAACCAAATTATGAATCTTTGTAGGACATATTTTGTGAGACAAAATAAAAAATCTTGATTCAGAGCATTCAGACATTACAATAGTCCTTCCAATGCATGGGTCCCATATTTACCGATTTCAACATTATCAAAAAGATGGCTAGTTTATATTATCTTTATTATTCTAAAAACATTTTATTTTTGCACTCTCTTAATCTCTAAACATAATTGCTGGACATCTTTTGGATTTTTGTTGAAGCCGTTTGACAATCAACTTTAATTTATGTTTGTTCATGTTTATAATATTGGTTTTTATATACCCGTGAATATGTTTTTGTGTCTTTGAATTTTTTTGGTAGAGTTTTAGCCTATTATAGGTATGTAAAAGTCTATTTTCAATAGTGGTAGTGATGGTAGTGATGGTAGCGGTGGTAGCAGAAGTGGCAGTGGCGGTAGCGGAAGCAGCATTGGTGGTAGTAGCAGCAGCGATGGCATCGAAAGCATCTGCAGTGGCAAATGTGACAATGGCGACAACAACGGTAGCAGTGGCTGCAGTGGTAACAGCGGCAGAGATGACATCAGTGGCAGTAGTGGCAGAAGTGGCAAAAGTGGCAGAAGCAGAAGCAGTAGCAGCGGCACCAGCGCCATCAACGGCATCAACGACATTAGCAGAAGCTTTGGTAGTGACGGTGGCAGCGGAGGTGGCGGGGGTGGTAGTGGCAGCACCGGCAGTAGTAGCGGCAGCACTGGCGGCATTGGCAGTGGTAGTGGCAGTAGCGGCAGCAACGGTAGTGACAGTGGCATCGGCAGTGGTAGCAGCAGCGACAGTGGCAGCAGCAAGAGCGGCTGTGGTATCGGGAGCATCAGCAACAGCAACAAATGCGGTATATATGTATGCATATAGTCAGTATATACGTACATACAATACTACAGTATTTTATGTACATATATACTAAGTATATATATGTACTAAATATATATGTACGCATAATATTGTAGTTTATATGTACGTATACTATAGTAATATATGTACAAGTGAAATACTAGTATATATGTACATATTTACTACAGCAATATATATTCATCAAAACATAATTTTTTTTATTTATTTTGATTTGATTTGGTGGTTTAAATTTCATACAGATATGATACCGCAATGTTTCCCAAACAAAGCTTGTTTAAGTAAAGACATATTTCAACAAACATGATGCACCATGACTCAGGCAGCATTTTTGTAGCAGAAAGTTGGTGGTCGGAGGAGTAGAGGAAGAAAAAGCAAAGTCAATGCATTGATATATTATACTTTATGCACAGTCGGTAGATACATTGATTAATAAGATGTAATCTAATTTTTATTATTTTTTTTGTTTTAGTTATTTAAAATATTGTATTAAAATAAGTTTTTAAATGAATTTTTTTTGTTTAATTTAAAATTTTCATTTATAGTTTCTATTTCTATTAAATTTAATTTAAAAATATTAAATTATTTATTTAATTTTTAGTTGACTCTGTATGACAATCAATTGTAATTTTTGTTTGTTCATGTCTATAATAACTATTTATATATATATGTGAATATGTTTGTGTTTCCCCAAATTATTTGGGTAGAGTTTTAGCCTATTATAGGTATGTAAAACCCTATTATCAATAGTAGTAGCTACGGCAGCGGCATCAGTAGCGGCAATGACGGTAGTGGTGGCAATTGTGCCAGAAGCGGTAGTTGTGGTAGTGGCACTGCAGTGGCAGTAGCGGCACCGGTAATGGCAGTGGCAGTGTCGGCAGCGGCAGCAGCAGACACGATAGCAATGGTAGCAGCTATAGTGGAGGCAGTGAAGGAAGCAGAAGTATCAGTGGCAGTGGTGGCAGTAGCATCGGCATCAGTGGCTGCAACTGCTATAGCGGCAGCAACAACAGCTGCACCAGAAGAGGCAGTGGCGGCAGTGGAGGCAGCAGCGGTGGTGGTGGCTACTCTACCAGTGGTGGCAGCACCGATAGTAGCCACAGCGGCAGCGGCAGTAGTGGCAGGTGTGGCAACTAGTGGCATGGGCGGCAGCAATAGTGGAAGCAGCAGGAACTAGGGGTGGGCATGGACCGGTTAACCGGTCCATGACCCCCACTAGGAAACTAGTCCATTACTAAATGGTTTTTAATATTTTAAACCTAAACCTAAACCATTAAACCGATTAACCGTTAAATCGGTTAACCGTTAAAATACGGTTTGGTATTTCGGTTTTCGGTTTTTAACCGTTTTACATATTTTCATTATTTTTAAGTTTTTTAACCATAAAAAAATAAATATAAAGCACACTAAATCATCAATTTTACTAAAAAAAACAGCATTGCTATGTCTTACAATATTAAGTTTTTACATCCATAAAATATGTACATTTTTCTTGCATTAAAATCAACCTTAAGCCTAAAAACTGCTGAAAATTGTAGCAAAAATGCAACAAATAGCAGGAATAAAAGTGCAGGAAATAGCCTAAAATACTGCAGAAAATTACAGCAGCAAACAGTAGTAGAAAACTGCAGTTAAAACATAAAAAAAACCAGTAAAAACTCAAAAAAAAACTAGTAAAAACTGCAGAAATAGCAATGAAATCTACAAAACATCAGTAAAAACTGCAAAAATTGCATAAACTGCAGAAATAGCATCATGCAGTAAATGGAAGTACAAAATGCAGTGATAAAAATATAGAAAATAGCAGTTTAAAGCCTAAAAAACTGCTGAAAATTGTAGCAGGAAATAACAATAGAAAAATGCAGTAAAATGCAGAAACAGTAGCTACAGAAACAGCAATAAAAGCTGCAGAAGCAACAGTAAAAACTGCAGAAAACTGCAGAAACAACAAAAAATTCCAACAAATCCAATTAAAGCATAACAGCAACTGAAACATAAAATATTCAATGTGTTTAACAAGCATAACATGAGAAAAATTCATAAATTCAAATCATTGATTTGAAGTGTACACATATCTCATAAACATAAAGGCGATCCTGACAAGTATTGTGTATCTTCAAATCTTCTTAATCATCAATTGTGCAAAGAGGATGATCATCGGTGACACAAGATGACTCTACAAAAAAATAGAAATAAATTAAATGAGATACTAATTTCATTATGGAAGTATAGTTTTCAAGGCAACAAAATACAAAAAAAATTCACCTATAGAGATTGACTCGAGTTGTTCCAAGATGCTATCAAGATATATAGGCTGAATTGAACTTCTCAACCAATTTTGGGCACATATGAGAGCTTCAACTAGTCTGGGAGTTAAAGCACTTCGGAATGAATCAAGCACACGACCTCCGGTGCTAAAAGCTGATTCTGAAGCAACGGTAGACACAGGCATAACTAGCACATCCTTAGCTATTAAAGAAAGAATGCGGAACTTTCTTGCATTTGATTTCCACCAACCCAACAAATCGAAAGAAGATTGAGAAATCTCACGAGCATCATTCAAGTATTTATCTAGTTCAGATTTGGAATCTAAACTGTCTTGGTCTATTTTTTGCTTCTTGAACATGAAATCCGCATATTGAGCTACATCTTGAAGATCACTTTCCAAACTCAAATCCACCAATTGTTGTTCTCCACTTTTTTCTACACTTTGTGAAAGTTGAGATGCACCATAAAATTGAAATAATGACTCTAAAACCTTGTTCACCTTCTCTTTTAATTTGTTTGTGGTATCCTTGTCATAATAAAAATTGTCAATTAAATAATTTACATACTCCAACTTACACCTAGGATCAAGAATCACCGCAATAAATAAGAAAACATTGATATTGTCAATGTTTGCCCAATACTTCTCATACTTCGCCTTCATCTTCAAAGCCATTTCTTTCAAATAAGGATCATCACTTTCAACTTTTGAATTAATCATCAAGCCAAGACCAAAAATCTTCTTCATGTATTCATTACTAGTCACATGAAGTCACCCAGAAAAGCTCAAAGTAGTGTCATAGAAAACCTTAAGAAAAGGCAACAATGATCTAGCATACTCCCAATCTTCACTAGTAGGTACACCTTTCTTCATCAAAAGTTCTGAAACATACTTGTTATCGGTGACCTCCAACAAGTCAAAGGCCTTCTGAAATTTCAAGGCTGCCTCTATCATAATGTATGTTGAGTTCCACCTAGTTTCCACATCTAAGCATACATGATTCTTGCTCTCTATCTTCTCTTTTTCTACACAATTATTGAACTTTTGCTCTCTAGAAGGAGAAGATCGCACATACTTCACTGCATTTCTAATCCTCACAATGGAGTCATCTAATTCACTCAAGCCATCCTTTACAACTAAGTTCAATATATGAGCAACACATCTCATATGTAAATAATCACCTTGCAGGACACTTCCCTTCCAACTATTTAGCCTTCTTTTCAAATATCTTATGCATGTATCATTTGAAGATGCATTATCAACAGTTATAGTAAAAACCTTATCAATCCCCCAATTAAGCAAATACCTCTCAACAGCTATACCGATTATTTCCCCAGAATGACCAGCAATAGGACAAAAAGAAATAATTCTTTTATGCAATTTCCAATCATCATCGATGAAGTGTGCAGTAAGACACATATAAGACATGTTTTGAATGGATGTCCATGTATCAGTTGTGAGACAAATTCTAGAAGACAACTTCTTAAAAACTTTTTTTAATGTATCCATTTCTTCCTTATAAATATTATAACAATCTCTTCCTATAGTCCTACGTGAGGGAACTAGAAAACGTGGCTGCATAACACGACAAAATGAACGAAACCCCCCATGCTCCACAAAATTAAAAGACAACTCATCAACAATAACCATCCTAGCAAGCCACTTTCTACACTCTTCTTGATCAAACTTCCAATTAGCAAGAAAATTTTCTATTCCTACCTCATTAAACTTTGGTGCAGGTGAGAAAGCTATGAGTCTTGTCAACATTATATGGATAGAGTTTACACCTAGACAAGTGATTGCTTAAACAACTAGTACCACTAGTTGAAGGACATGCAAAAGATTTAGCACAATACTTACATTGAGCTCTTGGATCATTTTTGTCATCATTCTTGTCAAAATGATCCCAGACCTATGATTTTCTTTTACGCCCCTTTGAAGTTGTAGTAGCATCATTAGAAGTATGTGCTTTTGTTGCAGCTTGGTTATCACTTGAGGGAATGGAAGCATTCTCTGAATTTGAAGCGTCGGGAATAGTACTTGAATCTGATTCAGTAGTACTAGACATCTGATAACAATTAACAAAACCATACAAATAAAAATTAGTCAATTAGCACAATAAATAACTATTTACTGTAAAACAGAATTTTTTTCTATAAATTTGCAAGGATAATCAATCAATCAGAATTATTATTATAAATAAATAAATAAAATATAATCAATCACCTTTTCAGTTCTCATTGGCCCTATAATTTCTAAACCCCATCCACTACCTTATATACAACCACCCCCGTCTATTCCAACATCTATCATGTTTTCAAAATCAATTTTTACTCTCAACTGGGTACACATTTTATGGACCCTTTTTCTGCCAATGCCCCAAAGCACAAAATAATACTGGTTTCTGTTGATCTTCTCTCTTGTTTTCTTGCTAAAGGAATAACATAATCTACCCACAGGCATTTTATTTTTATTTTTTAGAACATGAGTTCTTAGCATTAAAAGTTTCAATTTTTAGGCTTTGACCAATGTCTTTGTGCCATGCCACTCATGTGATGGCTAGTGCTAATGTTCCCTCATTTTACCTAAACTTCTAAAATGTTGGTGTTACTATTGATTAATCATGCAAGTAGAGTTCAAAATTAATCCAATGTCAATGATTTGAAAGCACTGTTATGGATGGCAGGAATATATACAAGGTAAATTATAAGGCCAAGTTAAATAACATAAGCATAAATTCCTCCAATGATGCAAGGATAGATCCATCAGTGTTATTGACAAAATACACATATATTTACTGCAAAACAGAATTTTTTTCTATAATTTATGAATACTCATCGAGCAAGAAAGAGCAAAGGAAACTAAAAAGAAAAGGCTATACACAAGATAACATATAAGCAATCCTCATTACCTATGTCCTCATGCTCTGGAGAATCAAGCAAAATTTCTGAATCAGATGGCAGAAATGGAGAGTCAGGATAGTTTCGTAGGGCTCCTAAATCTGCAAGAAAAAGGTGACATAATTCCTAGATCACACATTTAATTCCTAAATCTGCATCCATGTAGTGGTGGGCTGCCCTTCCAATTGCAGCTAATCGTTACTCCACAGTATGACAGTATCTAACCAGACATTGGAAAACCACCATCAATAGCTATCAACTCACCACCAAGCACCACCCATGAACCCACATAATCTCTATCTCTACTTAAAAACCGATCAATCTTTACCAGCCGTCGTCAAGCCGTCCTTCTTTCTCAGGCAGATTTGCTGTCCAACAACAAAGTTGTTGTCTACTTAGAGGAGGGCACGCAGGAGGCTGAGAAGAGGAGCCGTTCTTTGCACGAGAGAGGAGATGGAGATGTTAGAAAATGAGAGAGTATTAGGGCTACCAATGGGTTTGTTTGGGTTATAACTTATGACTGAATGTAAAATATTAAAACAAGTATATGTCTAAGGTTCGATTCGGTTAACCGGTGTCCACGGTTTTTTTTGGATAAAACCCAAATCCGAACCCTAAACCGAAAAAAATTAAAAAAAAACCTAAACCTAAACCATCAGTTTGGTTAACCTAATTTTTCGGTTCGGACTGATTGGTTTCGGTTCGGGTATCAGTTTTTTTGCCCACCCCTAGCAGGAACGGCAACAAATGCGGAATATATATACGTATATAGTTAATATATACATACATATAATCCTATAGTATTTTATGTACATATATATTGAGTAGATATGTATTCGGTATATATGTACGCATAATACTATAATTTATATGTACAAATAATGTAGTAATATATGTACGAGAGAAATGCTAGTATATGTGTACATTTTTGCTGCAATAATCTATATTTATCAAAACATAGTTTTTTTTAATTTATTTTGATTTGATTTAGTGGTTTAAATTTCTTACAAATGTGGTACCACATTGTTTCCCATATGATGCTTGTATAAGTGAAAGGATTTTTCAACAGACATGAAGCACCGTGACACAGACAGCTTTTTCGCAGCCGAAAGTTGGTGATCAGAGGAGTAGAGGGAGAGAAAGCAACGTCAATGCATTTATAGATTATACTTTATGAATAGTCAGTAGATACATTGTTTACTAAGATGTAATATAATTTTTGTTATTTTTTTTAGTTATCTAAAATATTGTATTGGAATATGTTATTCAATGAATTTTATTTGTTTAATTTAAAATTTTCATTTATAGTTTCTGTTTTTATTAAATTTAATATAAAAATATTAAATTTTTAATTAAATTTTAGTTAAAGCTGTATGACAATCAACTTTAATTTTTGTTTGTTCATGTCTATAATAAGTGTTTTTATATATCTGTGAAAATGTTTGTGTGTGTATGAATTTATTGGGTAGAGTTTTAGCCTATTATAGGTATGTAAAAGCTTATTATCAACAGCAGTAGCAGCGATAGGAGCGGCAACGATGGCAGTAGTGGCAGCGATGGCAGTGGTGGCAGCGGAAGCGGTAGCGACTAAGGTGGCAGCGAGGACTGTAGTGGCGGCAGAAGCAGCGAGAGCTGCAGCGATAGGAGTGGTGGCATCGGAGGTAGTGCTAGTGACAGCAGCAATGGCTTCACCATAAGCAGTGGTGGTAGTGGCGGTAGCAGCAACTACATCGGAAGTAGCAGTAGCACCGGAAGCAGCGGCAGAGGCGGCAACGACAGTAGTTCTAGGAGCGGCAGTGGGAGTAGCAACAACAACACCAAATGAGGTATATAAGTACGAATAAAGTTAGTATAAACGTACATATAATACTGTAGTATTTTATGTACATATATACTGAGTATATTTTTACTCAGTTTATATGAAAACATAATACTATTGTTTTTATGTACATATACTACAGTAATATTTGTACGAGTGAAATGCTAGTATATAAGTACATATATACTGCATGATTATATATGTATCAAAACATAACTTTTTTTATTTTGACTGAGTGATTTAAATTTCTTATAGATATGATGCTACATTATTCCTCATACAAATCTTCTATAAGTGATGATATTTTCACTAGATATTACGTGTCGTGACCTAAACAGATTTGTCGTAGTAGAAAAATGATGATCGAAGAAGCAGGGGGAGAGAAAGCAATGTCAATTAATGAATATATTATATTTTATACACTCTTGGTAGATACATTGATGAATAAGATGAAATAAACTTTTGTTATTTTATTGTTTCAATTATGTACAATATTTAATTTGAATAAGATATTAAATGATTTTAATTTATGTTTAATATAAATTATTTATAGTTTCAATTTTTATTCAATTTGATATAAAAATATTAAATTATTTAGCAAAAAATTTTAATATAATTTAAATTCTAAAATTAATTTTGAAATTAAATTATTTAGGGAAAATTCTCTTGATAAATTAGCTAGGGAATTTTCCCTAGCTAATTTATCTTGGGAAATATTAAAATTAGTGACGTATTTTCGTCGCTAATTTTATTTAGCTATGGACTATAACCATGGGTAAAATTTATAGACCAGCACTTTAGCTAGGGAATCATCCTTCATTATTTTTATTTAGTGATGGAAAATCTCATTTATCTTGCTAATTTATCTAGTGAATTTGTCTTTTTTAGCAAAAGATTTTTCCGTCACTAACTTTTTAGCTAGGGACACTATCCATCACTAAATTTTAGCAAGGACTTTAGATAGGGAACTGATCCGTTGGTAATCCGTCGCTATATCCCATTTAGCAAAAGAAAATACACATTTTGTTAGGGAATTGTCCCTAGCTATATAAGATTTTTCTTGTAACATAAATAGATAGATAGATAGATATATTGATTAATAGATAGAATGATATCCAGAATGATAGATAGACATATATATAGACATATAGATAGGTAGATAGATAGATAGATAGATAGACAGATATAGAGATAAATAGATAGATTGATAGTTAGATAGATAGCCACATAGATAGATAGATAGATAGATAAATAAATAGATAGATAAATAGATAGATAGATTGACAGATAGAAAGACAGACAAATAGAAAGAGAGATAAATAGATAGACAGATAGATAAATAGATAGATAGATAGATATACATATAGATAGTTAGATAGATAAACTTATAGATAGACATATAGATAGACAGGTAATTGATAAATTGATAGAAAGAATAATAGTCAGATTGATAGACAGATTTATAGACAAATAAATAGGCAGATAGATAGAAAGATAGAAATATAGATAGATAGATAGACAGATTGATATACAGATAGGTCGACAAATAGATAGATAGATATATAGATAAATAGATAGATAGATGGACAGATACATTGATAGATAGATAGACATATAGACAGACAGATAGACAGATAGATAAACAAATAGATAGACAGATAGATAGGCAAATAGACAGATATACAGATAGACTGACATATAGATAGACAAATAGATATAAATATAGATATACAGATAGATAGAAGGTCAGATTGACAGACACATTAATAGACAAATAGATAGACAAAAAGATAGTTTGATCGACATATACATATAAAGATAGATATCTAGACTTATTTATAGTTCGATCAACATATATATATATAGATATAAAGATATATAGATATAAAGATATATAGATAAAAAGCTTGATAGACATATAGATGTCTGATTTATAGACTTATTGATAGATAGATTGGTAGAAATATAGAAAGAAAGATATAAAGATATAAAATAGACAAATAGACATATAGATAGACACATTGATAGATAGATAAATAGATAGACAGATAGATAGATAGATAGACATATAGATAGACATTAAGATAGACAAATAGAAAGACAGATAGATACACATATTGATAGATAGATAGATGTACATATAGATTAGTAGATAGATAGATTGATATAAAATATATAGACACATACACAGATTGATATAAAGATTGATAAACAGATATATAGAGAAATAATAGATAGATAAATAGATATATTGATTGATTGATAAATAGACAGCTAGTTAGACAAAAAGATAGATTGATAGATAGATACATATATTGATAGATAGATAGATAGAAAGACATAAAGATACATAGATTGATCTACAGATTGATAGATTGATTGATATACAGATAGATAGAAAGATATATAGTTAGATAGATTGATTGATAGACAAATAGATAAATAAATAGATAGATATATATATTAATTGACAGAATGATATATAGAATAAAAGACATATAGAAAGATAGATATATAATTAGATAGATATATACCTATAAAGATAGATATATAGTTAGATTGATAAATATATAGATAGATATATCGACATATAGATTGATAGATATATAAATAGATATACAAATAGATATACAAATAGATGGATTGTTAGATAATTAGATAGATAGATATATTGATTGATGGATAAATAGATAGATATAATGATTAGATAGATAGATAGATATATAGATAGACAAATATATAGGAAGATAGATTGATAGATTGATAGATTGACACATAGACAGATAAATAGATAGATAGATAGGCAGATAGATAGATAGACAGATAGAAAGACAAAAAGATAAATAAATATATTTATTGAAAGATAGATAGATTAATAGATTGATCGACAAATAGATAGAATCATTGATTGATAGACATATTTTTAGATAATTTTATAGACAGATATATAGATAGATAGATATAAACATTGATAAACATATAAATTACAAATATATAGATAGATTGATAGAAAGATACATAGATTGATAGACAAATTAATAGATAGATAGATAGATATACAGATAGATTGATAGACATAGATATACAGATAGATAGATAGATAGTGTGATAGAAAAAAAGATAAATAGATAAATATATAGATATATAGATATATAGATATATAGATAGATAGATAGATAGATGAATCATTGATTGATAGATAGATAGATAGATAGATTTAAAGACTGATTGATATACTGATAGATATAAAGATAGATAAATATAAACAGTCAGATAGACAAATATATAGATAGATTTAGAGATAGATATATAGATAGATATATAGATAGATAGAAAGATAGTTTTATAGATAGATATATAAATAGATACATATTTTTGATTAATAGATTAATTGACATATAGATATACAGATATTTAGATAGATAGATAGATCGATATATAGATAGATAAATAGAATGATAGATAAATAGATAGAGAGATAGATTGATATATTGATAGACTGAATGATAGATAGAATAATATACAGATAGATTGACATGTAGATAGAAATATTAATAGATATATAGATAGATAGTGAGATAGAAAGATATATAGAAAGATAGTTAGATAGGCAGATAGATATATAGACAGATAGATAGAGAGAGATATATAAAAATCAACAGATAGATAGGCATATAGATAGCAATATACATAGATAAATAAATATACAAATAGATAGATAAATAAATAGTTAGATATATATACAGATAGAACGAAAGAAAGATAGATAGATAGAACACAAATAGATAGACAGACATATAGATAAACAAAGAGAGAGATCGATATAATGATAGAAAGATAAACAAATAGATATATAAATATATAGATAGATTTATAGAAATAAAGAAAGAAAGATAGATAGATAGATAGATAGAATGCAATAGAGATAGAATGATTAATTGATAGACCGATTGATAAAAGATTGATAGATAGATAGATATAAAGATAGATAAACATGTAGATAGATAAATAGACAGATAGATAAACATATAGATATATAGATAGATACAGATATAGAAATGCAAATAGAAGCATTGATTTATAGATATATTGGTAGGAAGATAGACAAATAGATAGATAGATATATATATATATATATATATACACACATAGATAGAATGATAGACAAAATGATGGACAGAATGATAGACAGATAGATAGATTGATTGATATATAAATAGATAGACATATAGATAGAAGATAGATAAAAAGACAAATTGATAGAAACATAGATAGATAGACAAATAGACATATTGATAGACAGACAGACATATTCTTACATAGATATATAGGTATACAAATTGATGGATAGATAGATAGACCGATAGATTGATAGAAAGATATATAGATAGATAGATATATAGATAGACAGATACATAAATAAATAAACAAATTTATCGACAAATAGATTGTTATATAAATATATAGACATATATATAAATAGACAGACAAATAAGAAAGATAGACATATTTATAGATGGATTATAAACATATTGAAAGAAGGAAAGAAAGAAAGAAAAATAGTTAGATAGATAGAATGATTTAATGATAAATAAATTGATAAATAGATTGATAGAAAAATTGATAGATGAGTTCATAGATAGTTCGATCTAATTTTTGATAGACAAATAGATATGCATATTGATAAATAAATAGATAGACAAATAGATAGATAGACTGATAGATGATAGCTAGATAGACAAATAGATCGATATATTATATGACAAAAAGAAAGAAAGAAAGATAGATAGATAGATAGATAGATAGATATAAATAGATATACAGATATACAAACAGATAAACAAATAGACAAATTAGAAAGGCAAAAATTTAGTCAAACATACAAACAAACAAATAAATGAACAAACAGATAGATAGACAAATAGATAGATAGTTAAATAGATAGATAGATAGATTGATTATCATATAGATAGATAGATAGATTGACAGATTGATAGATAAATAGAAAAAATATACATAGTAATATTGATCGATAGAAAGAAAGATAGATAGATAGACAGATAGATATAAAGATTTACATATCGATAGACAGATAAATAGACAAACAGACAAATAGATACATAGATATATAGATAGTTAGATGTATATATTCAAAGATAGATACATACATAATAGATAGATAGATACATAGAAAGATTGACAGATAGATAAAAAAATAGATATACATATAGATATAAAGATTGATAGTTCGATAAAGAAATAGATATACAGATAGATAGATAGATAGATAGACACATATATAGATAGATAGTCAGATATACAGATAGAAAGATAGATAGAAAGATAGAAAAAAAGATAGACACATAGATAGATAGATAGATATAAAGACTAATAGATAGATAAATAGATAGACAAATAGATAGAAAGATAAATAGATAAATAGATTGATAGACAGAATGTTTGATTGAGAGATAGACACATAGATATACAGATTGATAGTTAGATATATAGTTAGATAGATAAATAGATAGATCGACATATAGATAGATAGTTAGATAGATAAATAGATAAACAATTATATAGAAAATAGATAAATAGATAGATTGATAGATTGATAGAAACACAGACAGACAGATATATAGATTGAAATATAGAAAGATATATAGATAGTTAGATATATATATATATATATCGACAAATAGACAAATTGACAATCAGAGACATTTAAAAAATAGACAAAGAGATTGATAGATATTTATATAGATTAATAGATATATAGATATAGATAGATAGTTAGTATATTATTTAGTCAAGGAGGTTAACAGTCATGCATGTAGGCAGACATAGAAACAAATAAACACAGACAAACAAACATAGAGATAGACAGACATACATACAACCATATATATAGACAGACAAATATAAAAATAGACATAGAAATAAAGAGACACACTTCAGATAGGCATATATATATATATATATATATATAGTTTGAAAATTAGATTAAAAGATAGATAGATTGATATATATATATATATATATATAAATAGATTTATAGACATATTGATAGAGATATAGACCGATTATTAGTCAGATATATAGACTAATATATTGATACATAGATAGACAGACAGACAGATAGATAAATAGAGAAAAATAAATAGATAGACAAATAGATAGATAATAGATTGATAGACTTATTGATAGAGTAATAGATAGACATATAGCTAGTTAAATTGATAGAAATAATGATAGACAGATTTATAGATAGATTGATAGACACATTGATAGATAGATTGAAAGAGTGATTGATAGACATGTATATAGATAGATAGATAAATAGGCAGACAAACAAACTCATATAAAGATTATAGATAGGCAATTATATAGTCAGTTTGATAAATAGATTAATATATAGATTGATAAATAGATAGATAAACATCTTGATAGATAGATATATAGATTTATATATAGATAGATAGATAAATAGATATATATATATATAGTAATATATAGATAGATTGATGGACATATAGATAGACATATAAATAGATAATTCGAAAGAGAGATAGATAGATAGACATATATATATATATAGACAAATAAAATTTTAAATAGATAGATATAATGATATATACAAATATAGATAGACAGATAGATAAAAAATAGCTAGATGTATTGATAGAAAGAATGATAATCCGAATGATATAGAGATTGACAGACATATTAATAGATAGATACATAGATAGATAGATAGATATATCGATATATAGACAGATAGACAAATACATAGATAGATTCATAGACAAATAGAGAGATAAATTGATGGACATATAGATAGACAGATAGATAGATAATATGATAGATAGATAGACAAAAAGATTAACAAAAAAGTGATAGATAGATAGTAAGATAGATTGATTTACAGATAGATTGACAGTTTGTTAGGCAAACAGAATGATTGATTGATAGTTAGATAGATCGATAGATAGATAGATAGTTAGATAGATAGACATATCAATAAACAAACAGATATATAGATAAATAGATAGATAGATAGATAGACAGATAGATAGATAGATAAAAATATAGATATATAGATAGAAATATAGATAGATAGACAGATATATATATATATATATATATACATATAGATAGACATATAGATAGATTGATAGACAGACATAGAAAGACTTATAGATAGATAAATATATAGATAGATAGATAGACAAATAGATAAAAGATTAATATAAAGATAGATAGTTAGATATATAGATAGATAAATAGACATATAGATTGATTGATAAATAGATGGATAGAAAGATAGATAAATTGATAAACATCCAAATAGATAGATTGTTAGGCAAAAGGTAGACATAGAATTAGATACATAGGCATACATTCTATAGATATATAGATAGACATGTAGATAGCCAGGTAGATAGGTAGACACATAGAAAAATAGACAAATAGATAGACAAATATACATAAAGAAAGACAAACAAAAAAATAGATAGGCATAAAAATAAATAGACAAACAGACAAACATATAGATAGTTTACAAATAGGTAGATATATAAACAATTTGATAAAGAGATTAATAGAAAGATTCATAGATAGATAGACAAAAAGCTAGATCAATTGAGAGAAATAATTATTTGCAGATTTATTGACAAATAGATAAAAAAATAGATAGACAGAAAAATGGACATAGAGAGAGAGAGTAAGAGAGATAGGACAAATAGACAGGCAGGTTGATATACAAATAATTAAAAGATAGAAAGATATATAGATAGATATAAAATAAATAGATTGATAGATAGATAAATAGATAGATAGATATTTAGATCGAATGATTCATTTATATATATAGATTGATTGATTGATTGATTGATTGACATATTGATAGATAGATAGATTGATTGATAGATATATAGATAGATAGAAAGATAGATTGATAAAAATTAGATAGATAGATAGATAAATTGATACATTAATAGATAAATAGTTAGATAGAAACATATATAGATAGATAGATAGACAGAAAGATTGACAGATAGATAGACAGACAGATAGATAGATAGACGCCAGCACTTATACAGAGATAGAGAGAAAGAAAAATAAACATACAAATAGATAGATTGACAAATAGAATGATAGACATACAGATAGGTAGAAAGATAGTCAGTCAGTCAGTTGGTAGGTAAGTTGGTAGATAGTCAGGTAAGTAAAAACACAGACCAGTAGTTAGACAGACAAGCAAATAGACAAATAGACAGATAGACATGTAAATAAATAGGCCGACAAATAAAAACATATAGAGAGTATAGATTGGTAGATATATTGATAGTTTGATAAATAGATTAATAGACACATTAATAGATAGATAGATATATAGACATTTTGATAGATAGATATATAAATAGATATATAGATAGATTGATTGACAGATAGATATATAGACATATTGATAGACAGATATATAAATAGATAGATGGATAGATAGATAGACAGATAAATAGACAGATAAATCATAAGATAGATAAATAGACAATTAAAAAGAAAAATAGATAGATAGATATATAGATATAGATATAGATATATATATATATATATATATATATATATATATATATATATATATATACATATAGATGAATAGATAGATAGAAAGATAACTAGATAATTTGATATAAAGAATGATAGATAGAATGATGAAGAGATTGATAGAAAAATTAATAGGTAGATTGATAGGCAGATATAAAGGAAGATAGATATATTGATATATAGATAGATAGATATATACATAGATAGTTTGATAGACAGATAGATAGACAGATAAATGAACAAATAGATTGACAGAAAGATCGATAGACATACAGATATACTTGCAGATATATAGATAAATAGATAGATATACAAAAAGATTTACAAATAGGTAGAATGATAGATAGATAGATATATTGATTGACAGATATATATATATATATATATATAGAATGATTAATTTATAGTCAAATAGATAGAAAGATAGATAGATAGACATATCGATAGACAGACAGACACACAAATAGATAAATAGATATTCAGATAGATAGATTTATTGATTAATAGACATATAAATAAATTAATAGATAGATAGATAGATATATAGATAGATAGATAGATAAATAGACATATAGATAGATATATAGATATATAGATATATAAATAGATAAATAAATAGACAAATAGATAATCAGATAGAAATATAGACAAATAGATAGATAAATAGCTAGACAGAAAGATAGACATATAGATAGACATGTAGATATACAAATAGATAGACAAATAGATAGATAGATAGATATATATATATATATATATAGACAAATAGATTCACGGATAGAATGACTAATAGATAGACATATAGATAGATAGACAAATAGAAATAAGATAGATAGATAGATTGATAGATAGCTAGATAGTTAGAAAGGTAGATAAACTGATAAACATATAGACAAATTGACAGTTAGATAGATAGTCAGATTGAAAAACATAAAAATAGATAGATAGATAAATATATAGATAGACAGAGATAGAATCAATTAGTTAGTTACTAAGGCAAGTAAATAGTCATGTAGGAATTTTGATACGCATACAAATAAACAAATACACTGACGTCAAATAGACAGAAAGATAGATAAAAAAATAGATAGACAGATATGCAAATAAATAGACCGACAGACAAACATAAAGGTAGATTGCAGATAGGTAGATATATAGACAGTTTGATAAATAGATTAATAGATAGATTCATAGATTGATAGACAAATAGTAAGACAAATAAATCGATAGATAAATAGATAGATAAATAAATAGCTTGATAAAATTATAGAAAGAATGATATACAGGTTGATAGAAAGATAGTTATACATATAGATAGATAGTTAGATAGATAGATACACAAATAGATAGAAATATAGATAGATATAAGGATAGATAGATAGGCAGGTAGATAGACAAATTGATAGAAAGATATAAAGATAAATAGATAAATAAATAGATTGATAGATTGATAGACAGATTGATAAATATATAGATAGATAGGTAGATAGATAGATAGAATGATTGATTAATAGATAGATAGATAGATTAATTGATTGATAGAAAGACATATTGATAGATAGATGTATAGTTAGATAGATAGACAGACACATAGATAGATAGATAGATAGATAGATAGATAGATAGATATCCAGATAGAAAGATATATAGATGGATAGATTTATAAATGATAGATATATAGATAAATAGATAGATTAATTGATTGATAGAAAGGCATATTGATAGATAGATATATAGTTAGATACACAAACAGACACATAGATAGATAGCTAGATAGATAGATATATAGATAGATAGATTTATAAAAAATAGATATATAGATAGATAGATATATAGATTAATAGCTATATATATATATAAAGAGATAGATAGATAGATACACACACACACACACCGATAAATAGATAGATAGATAGATAAAAAAATGGACACATAGACAGATAGACAGACAGACAGATAGATAGATAGACAAATAGGTCGAAAAGAATACACATAGATAGAAAGTTAGTCAGTCAGTTAGTTAGTTAGGTAGGTAGATAATTAGGCAGACATGCACACAGATAGACAGATAGATAGATAGATAGGAGAGATTGACAAACAAACTGGTAGACATACAAATAAATAGGAAGACAAACAAACACATAAAGAGACTATAGATAGGTAGAGTTATATACAATTTGATAAAAAGATAAATAGATAAATAGATGGATAGATAGATAGATAGACTTATTGATAAATAGTTATATACATAGATATAAAGATAGATAGATAGATAGATAGATAGATAAATAGATAAATAGAAAAATAAATAGATAGATAGATAGATATATAGACATATAGATAGACAACTAGATAGAAAGATAGTTAGATAGATTAATAGAAAGAATGATAGACAGAATAATAGAGAAATTGATAAACTTTTTAATAGTTACATAGATAGAAAGACAAACAGATAAATAGATAGATAGATAGATAGATATATTTTTATATAGCCAGATAATTAGATACATAGATAGATTGATTGATAGATAGATAAACAAATAGATGGACAAATAAATAGACATGTAGCTACATAGACAGACACATAGATTGATAGATAAAAATATTTTCAAATAAGTTTATTGATAGATAGATCTAGAGACATATAGATCGATAGATGTATAGACAGAGAGACAAACAAATAAAATGATTGATTGAATGTTAGATAGATAGGTAGATTGTTAGTTAGATAGATAGACATATCGATAGACATACAGATATATTAATAAAAAGGTAGGTAGATAGATAGATAGAAATATTGATAGACAGATAGAGAGATTAAAAGATAGATATATAGATAGATAGATAGATAGATAGATAGATTTTCATATACGTAGATAGATAGATTGATAGATATATAGACATATATATAGAATTAATAGATATACAAATAGAAAGTCAGATAAAAAGATAGACATATAGATAGCTAGATAGCTATACAAATAGAGAGATAGAGAGAGAGAGAGAGAGAGAGATAGATAGATATATAGATAGATAGACATATAGATAAATAGTTAGACAGATAAATTGATTGATTGATTGAATGATTGAAAGACTGAGAGATAGACAGATATATAGATAGATCGATAGACAAATAGATAGAATATATATAGATAGATAGATAGTTAGATAGATAAATAGATTGATTGATTGACAGACAGATAGATAGATTGATAGACAAATAGATAGATAGACAAATAGATAGATTGAAAACATATAAATAGATACATAGATAGACAAATATGTAGACATAAATATAGATAAATAGACAGACAATCTGTTAGTTAGTCAGGTAGGTAGACAGTCAGGTAGGTAGGCAGACGCAGACAAATAAGCAAATAGACAGACAAACACTCATAAAGAAAGATAGATTAAAAAATAGACAGATTGTTAGACAAATAAATAGATAATTAGACAAACATTTAGACACACTATTGATAGGCAGATATATAGATCATTTCATAAATAGAATAATAGTCATATTCATAGATTGATAGATTAACAAATAGAAAGACAAATAGATCAATAGATTGATAGACATATAGATAAACAGATAGATAGACAAATTGCTAGATATCTTGTGAAAAAAAATGATAGTCAGAATAATAGAAATATAGACATATATAAAGATAGATAGATGGACAAATAGATAGAGAGATAGATAGATAGATAAATAGGTAGAAAGACAAGTAGGCAAGTAGATAGGCAAATAGATAAGAAGATAGATTGATTGATAGATTTATAAACAGATAGATAGATACGTAGATAGATAGAATGACTGGTTGATAGACAGATAAATAGACAAATAGAAAGATAGATAGATTGATATATCGATAGATAGAAAAATTATTAGATAGATAGACAAATAGATAGATTGATAGATAAATAGATTTATAGATAGATAGACATATTAGATAGATATAAAGACACTTCAAGAAAAAGCCGAAATAGCTAGAGAAATTTAACTAGCTATATGGGCTTTTTCTGTTTCTAAAAAGGAATAATGACTGAAATTATCCAAAGCTAAAGTGCTCATCACATAATATTAATCAGAATATAATTCCTTAGAATTTTTAACCACAAAAATTCCCTAGCTAATTAATTTTTTTCTTTGCTAATTTTGATCTTAATTAAGAATAGTAATTAATATTTTTCTACTAGATACATACATATAATTCCCTAGCTAATTAGTGAGGAAATATTCTCTAGCTATTTTCATTCCAAAGCTATTTTTACAATTTTTTTTGCAAAAAATTTGATTACATATTTTTAAATTTGTATATTAAATTGAATAAAAACATATACTCTAAACAATTTTTTATAATTAACAAAAAGCAAAAGTATTTCAGAAATTATTCTGATATAATTGTTACATAGTTAAAGCAAAAACATAACATAGGCATATAATCATTAAAAATAAAATCATCATCCACATCATTAGCTAATGCATTTGTGCTAGCCTCTCCTGTGTTGTTTCTCTACTGGAACTCTGTGTGCTATCTATCTCATCGAGGTCACTAACTGTGACTCTATATAGGACTACTGCTATTGTATTACATATGGTACTTCTCAATTAATTTATTTTGAACTTCTTCAACAACATAATTATCAATACTGAAATCATGAATCAAAGCCACAATATTATAAACTAATGAAGGCAACTCTAAACACAAAAGAAAACCTAGCACATGTGGAGGAAAATATTATTTAATTTTTAGATGCACTGGTTGACCAAATCTAGCAACTAAAGCATCTACAACAAAGTTTATCTTTCAATTTTATGCACTTTACCGATATCTTTTCTTTCTTTTTAGGGGCTGCATATATGAAATAGTACTTATCATCAAACTTGTTCCTATCCACGTCCGAGTCCAACATCATGTTTTTCACTTCAGTATTAAGGATCAAGACACTCACTGGAGCCTCGAAGTGTCTAACTCCAACCCCATTAGCTAACTCATTTCATTATTCTGAGACACCACACTTATGTGTCCCATGTTTCCCAAACGAAGACGAATATTTCTTCACCACATCAAACAACTCAAACCTAGCAAAATGATATGATGCCATCAATTAACTAGATACATAAAATGATACACATATTGATTATCAACTTGTTTTTTTAAACAAGAATACTAACACATAGAAATAATTGACACTCAATGTAAGGTGAAATATAGAGGGAAGCAGCAAAAACAAATGAGAATTAGCTGATCAAACAACTGGTGCAAAATGGAAGAAAAAGAAGGGAGCTTTGCATGTCCATCATGCACCCTTGTTGTTGTAGTTGAGCAACCAGCACCAGCATCAAAATGTCCACCTTAATAAACAAACAAACCCCAAAAACAAGCACCACAACTGGGAGAGTGGTTGCATCAATTTGTGTTGGCTCATAGTAAAGGAAGTAATCTAGCATTCTTTTGGTCTTATATGGCTCTCCTCTTCTCAGCACAAGCTCAAACTACATAAATTTTAAGGCTCAAACAGCCACACTTTTATATAAAATATCAACACAAACACAAAATTGTAATTTCACAGTAAAAACATTTCAAAAAACAAAAACAAAATCAAAATCAAAATCAAAATCAAAATACTACCCTTATGTTAGAATCTTAGATATACATGGTACTCATCACCTCAACATGTTGTGCACCACCACCATGCATCTGTAGGTGACTATGCATGCATCCTATCACACATTGTGCATGCATACTACCCTTATGCAAGAAGTTGTTGCTCATATTGTGCACGCACCTACTACCATGTATTTCTTTTGTTATTATAGATAGTGGTGTGCAACCTTCTAGGATTTGTAATTTCTAACTTACATATATATCCATACATCTAATATTATGTTAGCAATTAAAATACAAAAATAAAATAAAATAAACACTCGATAATCAAAATGTCATATAACTAAGACTCTTATATAATGGACAAAAATAATTAGTGCAGCTCAAATTAAGTAATATCTTTAAAAGTATCCAAAATAAAAAAAATAAAAAAATCAAAAAAAATAATATATTCTCTCAACACATGTTCATACATAAATCACTATCTCCTCAAATGTCATTATATTTAATATTTTTCAAAAGACTAAATTGTCTCTCTTATAAATAAAGAATTTTGATGGATTTACTATCAAAACTAAGAGGAGATCAAATAAAGTGTGAGAAACAAGTGCAAAATGTTCATCAACCTCGAAAGAGATCTCAATCTTTCATAGCTTATCACATGTCTAAGTATGTTAAATACAACATGATATAAATTTATTATAAAAAATTTATTAAACTAATTATACAGATAATATATGTAATATAAAATTAGATAATTACAAGATATTTGAACTTTTTCATGACACTCTCATATTTTATAGATTAAAAATTATTTCTTTTGTGAAATAGAATTAATTTTTTATGAACATATGTTATCATTATTCCAAAAAAAATATATAAATATAAAAAAAGTCTTGCATTTCAACTTTCATAAAAAAAATATTAATTAGATTCAAATGTATTAAGTTTAAGGCAAAACAATTGCATAGAATGTATCAATCTATGCTCATGGAAAATAGATCAATAATATAAATATTTTCATAGGTAACAAACAAAACTTATCTTGTAAATAAAAATAATCAAGTAATTATTGTTTTCTAATTTATATTAAACATGCTTAGTGATGGATTAGCCATTTTAATAAAATAATTGGGTCAGTTAATTAGGTCATGAGTCATGAGTGCCCAAAAACAACTCATGCCTAGAACCTAAGTAGCTCTGCACATGCATTGTCTTGGGTTATGAGTCAGAATAGTCCGTCCATGACCTTAGCACAAACAATTTTTAGGCAAGAGTAATGGGTCACGAGTAGCACATTGGGCTAGCCCACACCACAACCACAAATGGCAAATAGGGCCACTAAATGTGGCTCAACAAAACCCATGGTCTCATGCCATACACGACCATGCCATGCTGAACTAGTTAGACACTCATAAAACGATAAAATACTCATAAGAGTGCCCCAAGGACTATGTCACTTCTTCAAAACTCTAGACCTACGATACAAGACCCGATGACCATAATCAATGACAAACGGTGAAAGTATATAGAATCTATGACCTATCAAAGGTACTACATTACACAATATATTTTTTATATTATTTATTTAATACATGAATACATAAAAATTTTATTAGAGCACTACTTTTTATTATGACATCCTTTTTTTAGAAGCAAAACATGAATCCAAACAAAAAGTAATCTCAAAAATTTTTATATTATGATTTATCGCAATCCTAAAAATAATCTAAGTGAAGGAAAAATCAACATATGCTTACCTTCCAATCTTAATTAGTTGCCACAAATTGTCTTAGTGATAAAGAAGCTTCCTTCTGACTCTCAGGGCAACAAGAGCTATTTATCAGGAAACACCTTTAGAGAATTATTAAAAGCAAGTTTTAATAGCAAAATTATAGTAAATCAAAGTAAATTTAGATAGTAACTTTGGATAATGATATAAAAATGGAATTTGATCAGATACATAATGAATAGAGATTCAGTTTTCCTAAAAATGCTACAAATGGAAGGACCTAAGCAAACAGATAACAAGCTGCAATGCCCTAGCAGATAGATCTTTTTTCTTAATGTTTGGAGATGAGTGAACCAAATTTTCAATCACACCTACCTGCAACAATATAAATAATTAGTCCAAATAAAAAAATAAAGGCCAAGATCAAAATATTAAAATAATAATAACTAAAAAAATAATTGAGGTCTCAATTTTAAGTAAAGTAACTACTTAATAATGTATAGCAACATCTTCTGAGCACAACATTGAGATAAGGGTGGGAAAAGAATTACACTCGAAAATCTGAAAAGTCAAAAAAATGCATGATTTCATAAATAAAAAAATATTATATTATAATATAGGTTTTCATATATATATATATATTGGTTATAATTTTTTAAGAATTAAAATTATTTTTTAAGAATATAATTTGAAACAATTATAAAAGCATTAAATTTCATATTATTTGATATAATTTATAATTTATAAAATTCCAAAAATTACATATAGTGATAAGATCATTAAAAAAAGGTATATTTATTATTTTAATAAAATAGAATATTAAAAGCTAATATTAAAGCTCTTACTCAATTGTTTATTTCTTATAAATTCAGTAGGGATAAAAAATAAAATTTGAATTCAAATCAACTTAGGGTCAATTTGGTAATACTTTTCAAAAGTGTTTATATGGCTAAAAATAATTTTAAGTGTTTATAAGACAAAAAAATTTCATTAGTAATATTTTAAATAACTCATTTGAAATCCTAAAAAATATTTGAAGTGTTCTTTTAAAAATAACATTGAGATATTTATTTTTTAAATCAACAAAATTTTTCTTGAAGTAATTAAAATATTTATGTATTAATCTTTAAATATGAATTTATTTTCTTTTAAATTTTATTAAATATTTGAATTTTTTATATAATTCAAAACTTCAAATCTCTTAGTAATTATTTTTTTAAAAGATTCCTATAATCATAAAAAATATATTTAACTTTAAATAAAATAAATATTTACTTGTTTATTTGTGAATTCTAATATTTTTATAATTTTTTTATTAAATCATAAAATTAATTATTTTAGCTTTTTGTTAGTAGTAATTTTTATGCATGTTCATTTATTAATTAAAATAACTTAAATAATGATTATAATTACATAAATAATTATTTGATGTTTTTTTAATCCAAATATTAAAATTTTGTAATTAAATATTTTAGAAATATATTTTGTATAATTTTTTAAAAATTTTATAATCATAAAAATAATTATTTTTATTTATATTAATATAAATTTGTATTTATATATATAAAAATTATATATATAAACAAAATTATGATATATTTAATATACAAAATTATATAAAATATCTAAACAGATAAAAATTAAAAAAAAATTAAATTAGTATAGATTAGCAATGGAAATTATCCCCAGCCCAAATAGCTAGGTAAAAATTCATAGTTAAATGCATATATTTTGTTAACATTATCATTTAAGGAATAATCACTTGCAATTGAATATAAAACTATGAAAAAAATATAAAATATTATTTAGCAAGGGAATTTGTCTCGAACTAATTAGCTAGGGATCATCTATCTCTAAAGTCATTGCTAAAATGCCCAACATTCTTTGCGGAAAAATTTATGATAATTTTAGCTAGGGATAATGTTCAATAAAAAATTTTTTACTCTAATCCATCAAAAATCCATCACATATATATAATTCAATGCAAAATTAAACATCTCTTGCTATTCCCCAGCTAATCCCTTGCTAATTATTATCAAGGGGGTGTTCTCTAAATAAATTTCCATAGATAAACAAATATTTTCTTTTAGTGAGATAGATACCTAAATAGATAGATAAATGGAAAGACAAATAGAAAGATAGATAGATATATAGATCGATATAAAAATAGACTGATAGATAGACAAAAATATAGATGGATAGATAGATAGATATATAAATATATAGACCAAAAGAAAGGCAGATAGATAGATAAATAGATAGATATTTAGATAGACATATAGATATAAAGATAGATAGATAGATAGAAATATAAAGATATAGATAGATGAATAGATAAAAAACAAACAAAAGAAAAGATAGATAGTCAGAAAGAAATATAGACATATAGACAGATAAAAAGTCATATAGTCGGTTAGTTAGGTAGGTAGATAGTAAGATAGGTAAGCAGACAAACACAGAAATATACATATATATATATAAATAGAAAAAAAGATATACTGACAAAACTTACACAGACAATAAATTGGTAGATATATAGACAGATTGATAGATAAATTGATAGATAGATTGATAGATAGATTGATAGACAGATTGATAAATATATTGATATATAGAAAGATAGATAGACAAACAAATAGATGGACAAAAAGATAGTTAGATAGATAGATAAATAGACAGATAGATAGAAAGAGAGATAGATAGATAGACAGATAGATAGATAGAGAAATAGACACACAAATAGAAAGACAAAAAGTTTGATAGATATATTGAAAGTTAGATAGGTAGATAGATAGACAGATTTATAGATTTATAGTTAGACAAATTGATAGAAAGATAGATAAATAGAAATAAAGATAAATGGATAGATAAAAAGAAAGATGGTCAGAAAGATAAAGATATAGAAAGAAAATCAGATAGATATATAGATAGATAGATATATAGAAAGATAGACTAATAGATAGAAAGATGGATAGAAAGGAATATTGATAAATAAAAAGATAGATTGATGGATAGAGAGATAGACAAATAGATATACAGATAGATAGTCAGATAGATAGATAGATAGATAGATAAATAGATAGATAGAATGATACACAAATAGATAGACATAAAGATAGAAAGAAAGAAAGATAGAGAGATAGATAGATATATAAACAAATAGATAGATAGACAGATAGACAGATAGATATAGAGATAGATAAACAAATAGATAGACAAAAAGATAGACAGACATATTGATTGTTTGTTTAATTGATAGAAAGATTGATAGATAGATAGATAGAAACCTAGATAGATTGATTAGAAGATATATAGAAAGAAAGAAAGATAGATAGATAGATAGACAGATAGATAGATGGATAGATAGACATATAGAAAAATAGATAGATAAACAGATAGATACAAAAACATAATGATAAATAGACAGATGATAAAAAGATAAATAGATTAATAGATAGATAGATAGTTATATACATAGATAATAGACAAATAGAATGAATGATGATAAACAAATTCATAGAAAGATTGATAGAAAAATTAAAAGACAGATTGATATACAAATTGATTAATAGATTCACAGACACATAGATTGATAATTTGATAGACATTTAGATAAATAGATATATATTTACACAGATAAATAGATAGAGAAATAGAGAAAAGATCCATAGATTATTAGACATATAAATAGATTAAAAGAAATCCATATAGAAAGATAGATAAATAGACATATAGAAAGAAATATTAAAAGATAGATAAATTGACTGATAGATAGACATATAGATAGAAATATAGATATACAGATAGATATACAGATAGATAGAAATATAGATAAATATTTAAATATATTTATAGATTGATAAAGTGATAGATAGAAAGAAAAACAAATAGATAGACACATAAATAGACAAATAGATAGATAGATAGATAGACATATAGATTAACATAATGATATATAGATATATAAATATATTGATAGATAGACAAAAAGATAGATAGATAGATTGATTGATTGATTGACAGATAGATAGACATTTTGATAGACATATTAATAGAAAGAATGATAGATAGAAAGATTGATTGATTGATAAATAGATTGATAGAAAGATAGATAAATAAATAGATAGATGGATATATAGACAAACTAACAGATAGATAAATAAATAGATAAATAATTCGATGGAAAGAAAGATAAACATATAGATAGATGGGTAGATAAATAGATAGATAAGCAAATAGATAGATAGACATATAGATAGATATATAGGTAGATAGACAGAGAGATGGGTAGATAGATAGATTAATAGACAAATTGATTCACATATTAATAGATATATTTATAGCTAGATTTATAGACATTTAGATAGATAGATTGATAGACATATAGATAGAAAGATTATTAAATATAAAGATTGATAGTGATATAGATGATTGATTGACAGATACATAGACAGATAGAAAGAAAGGTTGAAAGATAGATATATAGAAAGACAAAAAGATTGATAGATAGATAGTTAGATATAAAGATAGATAGAAATATATATAGATAGATAGAAAAATAGACAGATAGATAGCTAGCTAGCTAGATATATAGATTACAGATAGATACATAGATAGATTGATAGACAAGTTAATAGATAGATATAAGATAAATAGATAGATAAACAGATAAATAAAGATTGTTAGACAAAAAGATATACAGATATATAGATAGAAAGATAGATACATAAATAGATGAAAGGTATAATGATAGATATATTGATAGATAGATTGATTTATAGATTGACATATAGTTTGATAGAAAGATTGATAGATAGCTTGATAGACAAATTGATTGAAATATTTATATACAAATTAATAGACAGACAGATAGATTGATAGATAGATATACGAAACATATAAATAGATAAACCAATAGATTGACAGAACATAGACAAGTAGATAGACATATAAATAGATAGATAGGTAGATTTATAAACAAATAGATAGACAGATAGATAAAAAGATAGATAGCTATCTCTCTATCTATTTGTCTATTTTTCTATTTGTCTATCAATCTAACTATCTATCTATCTTTATTAATTAATCTGTATATCTATTTGTCTATCTTTATTTATATCTCTATGTCTATCCTTATATATATCTCTCTGTCTATCTATCTATATATCTATCTATGTGTCTATTAGCTTATCTAAATGTATATCTATTTGTATATCTATCTTTCTATCAATCTGAATATCTATATGTCTATCTATTTTTTTACCTATCTATCTATCTCTCTTTCTATCTATATATCTATCTATATTTATGTATATCTATTTGTCCATCTTTCTAATTATCTATCTATATATCTAATTATTTATTTATATCTCTCTCTATTTGTCTATCTATATATCTATCTATTTATCTGTCTTTCTATCTATATATATATATATATATATATATATATGTATCTATATATATGTCTATCTATCTATCTATATATCTATCTATCTTTATATCTATCTATCTTTATATCTATCTATTTGTCTATCTATCTATCTATCAATCTAACTATCTATCGATCTATCTTTCTATATATATATAAATTTTTCTACATGTCTATATATTTGTCTATCTATTTGTCTATCTATCAATCAATCTTTATATATATTTATCTATCTCTCTACCTATCTATCTATCTATGTTTCTATCTATTTGTCTAACAATCAAAATATCTATCTATCTATCTGTATATCTATCTATTAGTCTATTTATTTGTCAATTAATCAATCAATCTTTCTGTTTATTTAACTATCAATCTTTCTATCTATCTTTTGTCTATCTATTTGTATATAGATTTGTCTATCTATCTATCCATCCATTTAAATGTATATTAATATGTCTAATCATCATTCTATCTTTTTGTCTATCTATCTGTCTAATTATCTATCATTATATCTATCTATCTTCTTATCTATCTATTTGTCTATCTATCTATTTATCTAACTATCTATCTATCATTCTATATATATATATAACTTTTTGTCTATCTATCTATCAATCTATTTATGTATATAACTTTCTTTCTATCTCATTTATCTATCTTTGATTCTTTCTATCTATCATTCTATCTATCTATCTATCTATCTGTCTATCTATATTTATGTCTATATTTTTGTCTATCTATTTGTTTATCTATTATATATATATATATATATCTATCTAACTATCTATCTATCTATTAATAATTATTTCTATTTGTCTATCTATTAATATATCTATCTATTTGTGTATCTATCTGTCTACCTATAAGTATATATATTTATCTATCTAACTATCTATCTTTCAATCTATCTCTTTAACTATCTATCTTTCTATCAAACTATCAGGATATCTATCTATCTACCTGTCTGACAAAATATATGCTTATCTATCATTCTATCTTTTTATCTATCTATCTATCTACCAACATATATATCACTCTATATGTCTATCTATTTGTCTATCTAACTATCTATCTATATATCTATTTGTCTAACTATCTGTTTAACTAACTAACTATCTATCTAACTAACTATCTATCTCTCTATATGTCTCTCTATATATCTTTCTATTTCTCTACTTTCTATCTCTCTTTATATATATATATATATATATATCTATGTGTCTATCTATATGTTTATCTATCTATCTATTTATCTATCTATCTTTGTATCTATCTTTTTTTATATATATCTGTCTATTTATCTATCTATCCATCCATTTTTCTATCTATCTTTCTATCATTCTTTCTATATATATATATATATATATCTATTTATCTATTTGTCTATATGTGTATCTATCTATCTTTTTATCTATCTTTTTATTTATATCTTTATCGATCTATCTCTATATCTAACAATTTATCGTGTATCTATATGTCTATCTAGTTGTTAATCTATCGATTTATCTTTTTATCTATATATCTATCTATTTGTCTATCTTTCTGCCAATCTAACAATCTATCAATCTATCCCACTATCTATCAATATATTTGTCTATCTATCTGTCTATCTATATGTCTATTTTCTATCTATCTATCTATCTATCTATCCCTTTGTCTATTTATCTGTCTAATAATCTATCAATCTATCTGTCTAGATATCTAACTCTCTATCTATTTTTTTATCTTGTATCTATCTATCTACAATCTGCCTATTAAACTATATATATATATATCTATTTATCAATCAATCTATCAATCAATCAATCAATCTGTCTATAAAGTGTTTATCAATCAATCAATCTACCTATCTATCTATCTATATGTGTATCAATCAATAAATTAATCTGTCAATTTATCTATATATTTATCAATCAATCAATCAATCTACCTATTTATCCATCTTTATATTTTCAATTTGTCTGTCTATATGTCTATTTGTCTTTCTACCTATTTATATGTATATCTATTTGTCTTTCTATATAACTCTTAGACTATTTGTTTTTTTTTGTTTATCTATCTATCTATCTATCAGACTATTTATATTTTTATCTTTCAATCAATCACTGTATCCTTTTATATATCAATATATCTTTGTGTCAATCTATCTATCTATCTATCTATATGTTTATCTATCTATCTATCTATATAACTATTTATCAATCTTTCTATCTATGTGTGTGTGGGTGTATATATATATATATATATATATATATATATATATCTTTCGATCAATCTCTCTATCAATTTGTGTTTCAATCTATTAATTAATAAATCAATCTATCTATCTATCTATCTGTCTATAATTCTGTCTATCAATTTGTCTGTCTATCTATTTGTATATCTATCTCTTTATCTTTTTGATTATCAATTTTTCTATCTATTTTTCTATCTATCTATTTATCTTTATGTCTATATGCCTATTTTTATATATGTTTGTCTGTTTATCTGTCTGTCTGTCTATCTATTTGTGTATTTATCATTCTATCTATCTGTATATCATTCTATCTATCTATTTATCTTTATATCTCTCTGTCGATCTATTTGATTTCTATCTATGCATATATATATCTATCTATCTTTCTATCTATTTTTCTATATATCTATTTATCTATCTGGGTTTCTATCTATCTATCTGTCTATCATTCTAACTATCTATTTATATGTCTATCTCTATATCAATCTTCCTATCAAACTATCTATCTATTTATCTATATATATATATATATATATATATAACTATCTACATATCTATTATTTTATCTTTTTATTTATCTATCTATATATCTATCTACCTACCTATCTATGTATCTATATGTCTATCTATTTGTCTATCTAATTATATATCTATCTTTATATCTATTTGTCTAGCTATCTATCTTACTATTTGTCTATCGATCAATCTATATATCTATATCTTTATATGTATGTATATTAATCTATATACCTCTCTATTTTTATTCTATCAATATATTTATTAATGTCAATATATATGTTTATCTATGTATCTATCATTTTTTTAACTATCTATCTATTAATTTGTCTAACTATCTATCTATTGGTGTGTCTATTCATATGTATATCTATCTATCTATCAATCTATCTCACTATCTTTCTTTCTTTCTTATGTTTTTTTTTATCTATTAATATATCTACCTATCAATCTATACATCAATCGATATGCCTATCTATTATTTCCATGCAAATGCATCTCACAGTTATATATATATATATATATCTATCTATCTATCTAGTTGTCTTTCTTTCTATATATCTATATGTCTATCTATCTTTCTATCTAGCAATCTATCAATCAATCAATCCATCAATCTATCAATCTTTCTATCTCTTTGTAAATCTAACTGTCTATCTATTTATCTATCTATCTTTTTGTCTGTCTATCTAGTTTTTATATCTTTTTTTCTGTTTATCTATCTTTATGTCTATTTATCTATCAGTATGTATGTAAAAATATATTTTTTTTTGTCTGACTATTGATTTTTCTCACTATTTTTTATCTCTATATATTTCTATCTATCTATCTATGATTCTTTCTATCTATCTATGATTCTTTCTATCTATGATTCTTTCTATCTATCTATGATTCTTTCTATCTATCAATATATTTATTTATCTATCTATTAATATATCTATCTATCTCTCTATTTATCTATCTATCTATATTTCTATCTATCTGTCTATCTATCTGTCTATCTATCTGTCTATCTATCTGTCTATCTATATATCTATCTATTTGTATATTTGTCTATCTCTATATCTATCTTTCTATCTTTCTTTCTATTTGTCTTTTTTTCTTTCTGTCTAACTATATATCTATCTATTTATCTATCTATCTATTTGTTTATCTATCTATCTCTCTATATATCTAACTACTTGTCTATCTATATGTCTATCTATCTGTCTATCTATCTATCTATCTTTATATCTATCAGTATATTAATCTATGCATCTTTATATCTATCTATCTGTCAATCTTTCATCGATCTATTATATATTTATTTATCTATCTATCATTTTGTATATATATCTAACAATCTATCTATGTATTTATAAGTATATCAATCTATTTATCAATCAATCTATCTATCTATCATTCTTTCTTTCAATTTGTCTATCACAATGTCAATTTTTTGTCTATATGTTTGTTCGCCTATCTATCTATCTATCTATCTATTTGTCTATCTATCTATCTGTCTATATATCTTTTTATCTATCTGTTGATCTATCTGGCTGTTTGTCTATATGCATGGCTGTTAGTCTACCTAACTATATGTCTACCTAACTGTCTATTTGCCTTTATGCCTGTCTGCCTGACAATCTATCTACATGACTCTCTGCATGTTTGTCTATTTGTCTATCTATCTATCTTATTATTCATCTATTTATCTATCTTTTTATCTACCTATCTATATGTTTATCTATATGTCTATCTATCTTTTTATATATCTATCTATCCTATCAATCTATCTAATAATCTATCAATATATATGTATTTTTATTTAACTATTCATTTATCTATCAATATGTGTATCTATTTGTCTATCTATGTAATTATCTATCTGTCTATCTTTATATCTAAATATCTATTTGTCAATAATATTTTTCTCTCTATCTCTTTATCTCTTTTTATATATTTTGTCTATTTATATATCTATCTATTTATTTATCTATGTATATATCATTTATCTATTTGATAATCTATCAATCAAATAATCTATAAATATATCTATCTATCTGTCTATCTATCTATTTATTTGTCTTTCAATCAATATATCTATTTATCTTTCAATCGATCTATCAATTTGTATATCAATTTGTCTATCAAACTATCTTTTATCATGTCTATTAATCTATCTATTTAACAATCTATCTATAAATCTAGCTATTTGTATATCTATCTTTATATTTATCTATCTATCTATATGACTATCTGTTTGTTTATTTGTCTATCAATCAATCAATCAATCAATATATCTTTCTTTTTATCTATCTATATATATATATATATATATATATATCTATCTATCTATCTATCTGTCTGTCTATCTATCTATATATTTATCTTTCTTTCAATCTATATATCTTTCTATCTATCCATCCATCCATCTATCTATCTGTCTATCTATATGTCTATATATCTTCAATCAATCTCTCTATTTGTCTATATATCTAAATATTTATCAATCTCTATCAAACTATCTATCTTTCCATCTTTATATCTATCTATTTATCTCTCTATCTATTTATCTATCTATCTCTTTATCTATCTATATTTGGATATGTTTATCTATTTGTCTATCTATCTGTCTATCTTTGTATTTATCTACATCATTATTTATATGTATATCTATCTATCTCTCAATCTATATTTTTATATATCTATCTATCAATTTGTCTATGTATCTATCTAAATTCATGCTTAACTCTCTCTAATAATCTATCGATCATTTTTTCTATAAATTTGTCTATCAATCTATCTACCATTTTGTCTATCTATCTAACTAAATATCTTTCGATCTATCTACCTATATGTTTGTCTATATGTCAATATATCTCTCTATATTATTGTATATTTATCTGTCTATCTATTTGTCTATCTATGTGTCTAATAATCAGCCAATCTATTCATTTTTTATCTATCTACCTATATGTTTGTCTATATGTCAATATATCTCTCTATATATTGTCTATATTTATCTGTCTATTTATTATCTATCTATTTGTCCCTATCTATGTGTCTAATATCAGCCAATCTATTCATTTTTATCTATCTATCTTTCAATCAATCTTTCTTTTAATCTTTATGTCTATTCATTTGGTTTATCTATCTGTCTAAAAATCTATATCTCTTTCTATCTATTAGTTGGTTAATCTATCTTAGTCGATCTTTATATCTATACATCGTTTATTTGCAATCTATCAATCTCTCTATCAATCTTTCTATAAATCTATATCAATATTTCTATTAATCTGAAATTAATCTATTTTAAAC
>JAREIK010001546.1:1054823-1108028 GCA_029783825.1 Sapria himalayana
AAATCTTTTTCAAAAGTGAATTCAATATTAAGTATAATAATCATTATAGCTATTCATATAAATTCAATATAAATAATTTTATTGATAAATATTCTAATAATGATCAAAAAATAAATTAATAATCTATTATTAATGAGATATATATAAATAAAAATATTATTACAAAACCTAAAATGATTCAGAAGGAAAGCAAAATATATTACTATCTAATAAATTTTTGTTTTGAAATTTTTTATTCTTTTTATAAGTTTATCTATATTTTGTGATGAAAAATAATTTATATAAATTATATTTGTCTAACTCATAATTTATATTGTAATTAATATTTTATAAAAATAAACAAATAAATAATTAAAATGAATATTTTAAATTATAATGAAAAAAATAATATTTACATTTATTATTTATTATTTAGGGTATACTAGTTTAAATGGATTATCTATTTAGGGTTTTCGAGATTTCGTAGTTATTGACTTAAGTGCTTAGGCATTTAGTAGTTTATAGGATTTATTTGAACAATGAAATAACAAAAAAATTATGTTTGTTATTTTCTCACATTTTCAAAGGTTATAACCTTTGAAAATATAATAATTTTAAATTTTTTTAAAAATGTGAATACAATATTTAGTAATAATAATCATTATAATTTAATATAATATAAACTAAATATAAACAATTTTATTGATAGATATGATATCAATTATCAAAAAATAAATTAATATGCTATTATTAATATGATAGATATAGATTAAAATATAATTGCAAAACCTAAAAGTATTCAAAATCAAAGTAAAATTTATTACCAAATAATAATTTTTGTTTTTTGGTTTTTGCCTCTTTTTATAAGCTTATATTTTTTTTTGTAAAATATAAATTATTTAAATTATATTTAATCTTTACGAGTTTAAAGCTTTAAGTGTTTAGGGCTTTGTGTTTAAGAGTTTATAGATTTAAGTGTTTAGGCATTTAGTGGTCTATAAGTTTTATTTAAACAATGATATAACAAAAAATTTATTTTTATTTTTTTTTTCTAATTTTTTAAGGTTATAACCGTTGAAAATATAAAAATTTCTCAATTTTTTTGAAATGTAAATATAAGATTTAGTTATAATTATCTTAAAATTTAAGTCATTTAAATTAATATAAATAATCACATTACTAGATATTATAATATGATCGATAAATAAATTAATAAACTATTATAATAAGATAGATATTATTTAAAATATTTGCAAAATCTAAATTTATTCAAAATCAAATTATATTTACTAAATAATATTTTTATTATTTGCTTTTTAATGTATAAGTTTATATTTTGTTATTAAAATAAATTATTTAAATTATATTCGTTGCCTCATAATTTTTTGTAATGTTATATTATAAAAATAAACAATATAACAATTAAAATAAATATATAAAATTATAATGAATACAAATAAATTGAGTTTTATTATTTATTATTCAGGATATACAGTTAATGGTTTAAGTATTTAGGTGTTGGAGGTGTAGTCCTTTAAGTGTTTATGCCTTTGTGATTTTATCTAATTTTTGAAGGTTATACCTTAGAAAATATAATATTTTTAATTTTTTTTAAATGGGAATATAATATTTAGTTATAATAATCTTGATAATTATATATTCTGTAAAAATCAATATAAATAATTTTATTGATAGATATATAATAATGATCAATAAATAAATTAATAAACTATATTAATTAGAATGATATAAATTAAAATATAATTGCAAAATATAAAATTATTCAAAATTAATGAAAATAAATTACTAAATAATATTTTGTTTTAACAAATTTTGCCTCTTTTTATGATCTTATATTTCTTTGATGAAAAATAAATTATTTCAAATTATATCGTCTTAATAATAATTTATTTTGTAATTAATATTTCAATAAAAATAAACTGATAAATAATTAAAATGAATATTTAAAATTATAATGAATACTAATAAAAATGAGATTTATTATTTATTATTTAGATTATACTAATTTAAAAGTCTTATGTATTTATGTGCTTCGGGGTTTAGGAGTTTAGTCAATAAGAATTTAGGTATTTTGTGGTTTATATATTTTATTTAAAAAATCTAATAACAAAAAATTTATTTTTTTATTTTTCTTATTTTCAAATGTTATAACCTATGAAAACTTAATAATTTTTTAATTTTTTTAAAATGTGAAAATATAATTTTGTTATAATAATCTAAATAATTATATATTATGAAAATTCAATATAAATAATTTTCTTATAGATATTATGATGACGATAATAAAATAAATTAATAAACTATTATTAATAAGATAGATATTAAATAAAATTTATTTGCAAAACCTAAAATGATTTCAAAATCAAAGTAAAATATATTAATAAGATAGATATTAAATAAAACTATTATTAATAAGATAAAAATATACAGGTTTAAAAGATTATATATTTAGGAGTTTTGGGATTTAAGAATTTAGTGATTTAAGTGTTTAGGTCATTTAGTAGTTTATAGGTTTTATTTAAAAAATAAAATAACAACAATTTTTTTTTTGTTATTTGTTCTCATTTTTGAAGGATATAACCTTTGAAAGAATAACAATTTTTAAATTTTTTTTAAATGTGAATACTATATTTAGTTATGATAATCTTAATAAATATATATCATGTAAATTCAATATAATCAATTATATTGATATATATTATTATAAATACCACACAAAAGATTAATAAACAATTATTAATAAGATAAATATTGTTTAAAATATATTTACAAAACCTAAAATGATTCAAAATCAAAGTGAAATATTTTACTAAATATTAATTTTAAATTTTTGTATCCATTTATAAACTTATATATTTTTTGATTAAAAATAAATTATTTAAATTATATTTGTCTCACTATTAATTTATTTTTTAATTTATATTTCTATAAAAATAAACTAAATAATAATTAAAATGTATATATAAAATTATAATGAATACTAATACAAATGAGATTTATGATTAATTATTTAGGGTATACCTATTTAATGATTTTAATTTATTGTGGTTTTGGGGTTAATGAGTTTATTGATCTATATGTTTACACATTTAGGTGTTTATAGGTTTTATTTAATCAATGAAATAACAAAAAATTTATTTTTATAAATTTTCGTTATTTACATAGGTTATAACATTTGAAAAGATAATAATTTTTTAATAGTTCTAAAATATGAACACAATACTTAGTTATAATAATCTTAATAATTATATTTGATGTAAATTCAATATAAAAAGTTTTATTAATATATATTATTTTGATGATCAAAAAATAAATTAATAAACTATTATTAATAAGATAGATATAAATTAAAATATATTTGTAGAACCCGAAATAATTTAAAATCAAAGTAAAATATATTACTAAATAAAATTTTAAATTTTTGAAATTTTGTTTATTTGTATAAGTATATATTTTATTTCATAAAAAATAATTTATTTAAATTATATGTCTCACTCATTATTTATTTTGTAATTAATATTTCTATTAAAATAAACAAAGAAATAATTAAAATTAATATTTAAAATTATAAAGAATACAAATAAAAATGTGATTTATTATTTATTATTTAGGTTAAATAGGTTTAATGGTTTTTTAAGTATTTAGAGGGTTTTGGGGTTTAGGAGTCTATAGATTTAAATGTTTAGGCATTTATTGGTTTATAAGTTTTATTTAAATAATAAAATAATAAAAAAATTAATTTTGTGATTTTTTATCATTTTTGAAGTTTATACCCTTTGAAAATATAATAATTTTTAAATTTTTTTCAATTGTAAATATAATATTTAGTTATAATAATCTTTATAATTATAAGACATTTAAATTCAATATAAGTAATTTTATTGTTAGATATTATAAAATTTATCAAATAATATATTAAAAAACTATTCTTAATAAGATTGATAGTAATTAAAATATAATTGGAAAACATATATATAATGATTCAAAATCTAAGTAAAATATATTACTAAATAATAATTCTTTGTTTTTAAATTTTTACTTCTTTTTATAAGCTTATATTTTTTTTTGATTAAAAATAAATTATTAAAATTATAGTTGTCTCGCTCATTATTTATTTTGTAATTAATATTTCTATAAAAAATAAACTAATAAATAATTAAAATGAATATTTAAAATTATAATGAATACAAATCAAAAAAAGATTTATGATTTATTATATGTTGTATACCAGTTTACTTTTTTGATTATTTAGGAGTTTTGTCATTTAGGAGTTTATCATTTATGTTTTTAGGTATTTAGTGGGTTATAGGTTTTATTTATATAATAAAAATAAAAATATTTTTATTAGATTTTTTCTAATTTTCAAAGGTTATAACCTTTTAAAATAAAATAATTTTTAAAATATTTTGAAATGTGAATACTATGCATAATTATATTAATCTTACTAATTATATATCATATAAATTCAATATAAACAATTTTAATGATAGATATTATAATAATGATAAAAAATTAAATTAATAAACTATTATTAATAATATAAATATTAATTAAAATATATTTACATAACACAAAATGATTCAAAATCAAATAAAAATATATTACTAAATAATAATATTTAATTTTTAAATGTTTCATTCTTTTTATAAGCTTATATTTTTTTTGATTAAAATAAATTATTTAAATAATATTTGACTCACTCGAAATTTATTTTGTAATTAATTTTTCTAAAAAATTAAACTATAAATAATTAAAATGAATATTTAAAATTATAATAAATAGAAATAAAAATGAGATTTATTATTTATTAAGTAGTATATAGATGTTAAAATGTTTATGTATTTAGGGGTTTATGAGCATACTAATTTAAGTAAGTAAGTATTTAATGGTCTATAGATATTATTTAAAAAATAAAATAACTAAAAATTATTTTTATTATTTTTTCTCATTTTTTAAGATTATAAGCTTTGAAAATATAATAATTTTTCAATTTTTTTCAAAAGTGAATACAATATTTATTTATTATAATTATAATAATTATATCTCATATAAATTCAATATAAATAATTTTATTGATAGATATTCTAATAATTATCAAAAAATAAATCAAAAATCAATTATGAATAAGATTGAGATTACTTGAAATATAATATCAAAACCTAAAATTATTCAAAATCAAAGCAAAATATAATACTAAATAATAATTATTTGTTTATAAATTTTTATTCATTTTATAAGCTTATCAATTTTTGTTTAAAAATAATTTTAATAAATTATATTTTTAACTCATAATTTATTTTATAATTAATACATATATAAAAATAAAAAAATAAACAATCAAAATAAATTTTTTAAATTATAATGAAAACAAATAAAAATGAAATTTATTAATAATTATTTAGGGTATACCGATTTAAAGGATTATATATATAGAGGTATCGGGATTTTGTAGTTTAGTGATTTAAGTGCTTAGACATTTAGTGGTGTATAGGTTTTATTTAAACAATGAAATAACAAAAAAAATAATTTTTTTTATTTTTTGACATTTTCAAATGTTATAATCTTTGAAAATATAATAATTTTAAAATTTTTTTCAAAAGTGAATACTATATTTAGTTATAATAATATTTATATTTATATATCATATAAATTTAATATAAATATTTTTATTGAAAAATATTCTAATAATGATCAAAAAATAAATTAATAATATATAATTAATAAGATAGATATACATTAAAATATAATTAAAAAACCTAAAATGATTTAGAAGCAAAGCAAAATATATTGCTATATAATAATTTTTTGTTTTGAAATTTGTTTTTAAATATTTATCTATATTTTTTTAATGAAAAATAATTTATATAAATTATTTTTGTTTAACTCATAAATAATTTTGTAATTAATATTTATATAAAAATATACAAATAAATAATTAAAATGAATATTTAAAATTATAATGAAAAATAATGAGTTTTGTTATTTATTATTTAGGGTATACATGTTTAATTTAAATTAGATCTATCTAACTAATAATTTATTTCGTAATAAATATTTCTATAAAAATAAACTGATAAATAATTAAAATATAAATTTAAAATTAAATTGAATAAAAATCAAAATTACATTTATGATTTATTATTAATGTATACCAGTTTAATTGTTTAAGTATTTAGAGGTTTCGTCATTTAAGAGTTAAGTGATTTGTGTTTTTAGGCATTTAGTGGTTTATAGGATTTATTTAAACAATAAAATAAAAAATTTTTTTGTAATTTTTACTCATTTTCATAGGTCATTACCTTTGAAAATATAATAATATTTAATATTTTTTGAAATGTGAATATAATATTTAGCTATAATAATATTATTAATTATATATCAAATAAATAAAATATAAACAATTTTATTGCTAGATATTATAATAATGATCAAAAATTAAATTAATAAACTATTATAATAAGATAGATATTAATTAAAAAATATTAACAAAACTCAAATTGATTCAAAATTAAAGTAAAATATATTACTTAATAATAATTTTTAAATTTTTACGTATTTTATAAGCATTAATAATTTTATTGATTAAATATAAATTATTTAAATTATATTTCTCGCACTCATAATTTATTTTGTAATAAATATTTCTATAGAAATAAACTAATAAATAATTAAGATAAATATTTAAAATTATAATAAATAGAAATAAAAATTAGATTTATAAATTATTAAGTAGTAAATAGCGATTTAATGGTTTTTGTATATAGGCATTACGAGGTTTAGCAGTTTACTGATTTAACTATGTATGCATTTAGTGGTTATAGGTTTTATTTAAAAAAATAAATAAAGAAAATTTATTTTTATTATTTTTTGATATTTTCAAATGTTATAACCTTTGAAAATATAATAATTTTTAATTTTTTTTTTAAAAGTGAATTCAGTATTTAGTTATAATATTCATTATATTTATATATCATATAAATTCAATATAAATAATTTTATTGATAAATATTCTAATAATGATCATAAAATAATTTAATAATCTATTATTAATAAGATAGATATCAATTAAAATATAATTACAAAACCTAAAATGATTCAGAAGGAAAGCAAAAAATATTACTATATATTAAATTTTTGTTTTAAATTTTTTCTTCTTTTTATAAGTTTATCTATATTTTTTGATAAAAAATAATTTATATAAATTATATTCATCTAACTCATAATTAATATTGTAATTAATATTTTATAAAAATAAACGAATAAATAATTAAAATGAATATTTTAAATTATAATGAAAAAAATAATATTGAGATTTATTATTTATTATTTAGGGTATTCCAATTTAAAAGAATTATCTATTTAGTGTTTTCGAGATTTCATAGTTATTGACTTAAGTGTTTAGGCACTTAGTAGTTAATAGGATTTATTTAAACAATGAAATAACAAAAAAATTATTCTTGATATTTTTTCACATTTTCAAAGGTTATAACCTTTGAAAATATAATAATTTTAAATTTTTTTAAAAATGTGAATACAATATTTAGTAATAAGAATCATTATAATTATATATAATATAAACTAAATATATACAATTTTATTGATAGATATGATATCAATTATCAAAAAATAAATTAATATGCTATTATTAATATAATAGATATATATTAAAATATAATTGCAAAACCTAAAATTATCCAAAATCAAAGTTAAATTTATTACAAAATAATAATTTTTGTTTTTTAGTTTTTGCTTCTTTTTATAAGTTATATTTTTTTTGATGAAAAATAAATTTTATAAATTATATTTAAGGTTTACGAGTTTAAAGTTTTAAGTGTTTAGGGGCTTTTGTGTTTAAGAGTTTATTGATTTAAGTGTTATTTTATTGAAATATTAATTACAAAATAAATTATTAGTGAGACATATATAATTTAAATTAAACTGGTATATCTTAAATAATAAAGAATCAATCTCATTTTTTTTCATTATAATTTTAAATATTTATTTTAATTATTTATTTGTTTATTTTTATATAAATATTAATTAAAAAATAAATTATGAGTTAGACAAATATAATTTATGTAAATTATTTTTTATCAAAAAAAATATAGATAAACTTATTAAAAGAAAAAAAAATTAAAAACAAAAAATTATTATATAGTAATATAATTTGATTTGCTTCTGAATTATTATAGGTTTTGTAATTATATTTTAATTGATATCTATCTTATTAATAAAAGATTATTAATTTATTTTTTGATCATTATTAGAATATTTATCAATAATATTGTTTATATTGAATTTATATGATAGATAAATATAATGATTATTATAACTAAATATTGAATTCATATTTAAAAAAAAATTTAAAAATTATTCTATTTTCGAAGGTTATAACCTTCGAAAATATAAAAAAATAATAAAAATATAATTTTTTAATTTTAATTTTTAAATAAAACCTATAAACCACTAAATGCATACACAGTTAAATAAGTAAACTCCGTAATCCCGTAATGCCTAAATACATAAACCATTAAACTGCTATATACTACTTAATAATTAAGAAATTTGATTTTTATTTCAATTTATTATAATTTTAAATATTCATTTTAATTATTTATTAGTTTATTTTTATATAAATTTTTATTACAAAATAAATTATAAGTGCGATAAATATAATTTAAATAATTTATTTTTAATAAAAAAAATATTAATGCTTATAAAAGAAGTAAAAATTTAAAAATTAAAAATTATTATCCATTAATATTTTTTAGTTTAATTTTGAATCAATTTGGGTTTTGTAAATATTTTTTAATTAATATCTATCTTTTTTTTAGAATAATTGAATAATATTTTGTTCTAGCCTACTTAAAAATAATAACAACAAAAAAACTATAAAATACTTTCATCTAGCACATTAATTAATATCTATCTTATTATTAATAGTTTATTAATTTAATTTTTGATCATTATTATAATATCTAACAATAAAATTTTTTATATTGAATTTATATGATATATAATTATTAAAATTATTATAACTAAACATTGTATTCACTTTTCAAAAAATTTAAAATATTATTATATTTTCAAAGGTTATAACCTTTGAAAATGACAAAAAATTACTAATTTTTTTTGTTATTTTCTTGTTTAAATAAAACCTATTAACCACTAAATGCCTAAAAACATGAATCACTAAACACCTAATGATAAAACCTCTAAATACTTAAACTATTAAATTGGTATACATTAATAATAAATCATAAATCTCATTTTAATTTTTATTCAGTATAATTTTAAATTTTTATTTTAATTATTTACCAGTTTATTTTTATAGAAATATTAATTATAAAATAAATTATTAGTGAGACAGATATAATTTAAATTAAACCGGTATACCCTAAATAATAAATAATAAATCTCATTTTTTTATTATAATTTTAAATATTCATTTTAATTATTTATTTGTTTATTTTTATATAAATATTAATTAAAAAATAAATTATGAGTTAGACAAATATAATTTATGTAAATTATTTTTAATCAAAAAATATAGATAAAATTTTTAAAATAAATAAAAATTACTAAACAAAAAATTATTATATACTAATATATTTTGGTTTGCTTATGAATCATTTTATGTTTTGTAATTATATTTTAATTGATATCTCTCTTATTAATAATAGATTATTAATTTATTTTTTGATCATTATTTGAATATTAATCACTACAATTGCTTATATTGAATTTATATGATATATAAATATAATGATTATTATAATTAAATATTGAATTCGCTTTTGAAAAAATTTAAAAATTATTATATATTCAAAGGTTATAACCTTTGAAAATATCAAAAAATAATAAAAATAAATTTTTTGTTATTTTATTTTTTAAATAAACCCTATAAACCACTAAATGCATACACAATTAAATCAGTATACTCCTAAACCCCGTAATATCTAAATACATAAATCATTAAACCACTATATAAAACATAATAATTAATAAATCTAATTTTTATTTCTATTTATTATAATTTTAAATATTCATTTAATTATTTATTAGTTATTTTTTTTAAAAATATTTTTTACAAAATAAATTATGAGTAAGACAGATATAATTTAAATAATTTAGTTTTGATAAAATATATATATATATATATACTTATAAAAGAAGTAAAATTTAAAAATTTTAAATTATTATTCAGTAATATATTTTACTTTAATTTTAAATTAATTTTGGTTTTGTAAATATTTTTTAATGAATATCTATCATATTATTATTAGTTTATTAATTTAATTTTTGATCATTATTATAATAAATATCAATAAAATTGTTTATATTGAATTTATATGATGTATGATTATTAATAATATTATAACTAAATATTGTATTCACATTTCAGAAAATTTTAAATCTCAAAACCATTAAACTGGTATACATTAATAATAAATCATAAATCTCTTTTTAATTTTTATTCAGTATAATTTTAAATTTTTATTTTAATTATTTATCAGTTTATTTTTATAGAAATATAAATTACAAAATAAATTATTAGTGAGACAGATATATTTTAAATAATTTTTATTTCATCAAAAAAGAAATATAAGCTTATAAATATAGGCACAATTTTAAAAACAAAAATTTATTATTTAGTAAAATATTTTATTTTGATTTTGTATCATTTTAGATTTTGCATTTATATTTTAATTTATATCATTATTTTTAATAATAGTTTATTAATTATTTATTGATCATTATTATAATATCTATTAATAAAATTATTTATATTGAGTTTAGATTATATATAATTATTAAGATTATTATAACTAAATATTATATTCACATTTAAAAAAAATTAAAAATTATTATATTTTCAAAGGTTATAACCTTCAAAAATTTAAAAAAACAAAAAATTAAATTATTTGTTTTTTCATTCTTTAAATAAAAACTATAAATCACTAAAGGCATAAACACTTAAATCACTAAACCCCAAAAGACCTAAAAACCTAAACCATTAAAACTGTATATCCTGAATAATAAATCTCATGTTTTTTTTGTATTCATTATAATTTTAAATATTCATTTTAATTATTTTTTTGTTTATTTTTATAGAATTATAAATTACAAAATATATTATGAGGAAGACAAATATAATTTAAATAACTTTTAAGAACAATAAATATATACTTATAAAAAGAAGCGAAACATCAAAAACATTATTATTTAGTAATTTATTTTACTTTGATTTTGAATAAATTTAGGTTTTGCAAATATATTTTAAATAATATCTATCTTATTTATAATAGTTTATTAATTTATATTTTGATCATTAATATAATATCTATCAATATAATTGTTTATATTGAATTTATATGATATATAATTATAATAATATCAAAACTAAATATAGTATTGACATTTAAAAAAAATTAAAAATTGTTATATTTTCAGTTTATAACCTTTAAAAATGAGAAAAAATAACAAAAATAATTTTTTTGTGATATCATTGTTTAAATAAAACTTATAAACCATTAAATGCCTAAATACATAAACATCTAAACTCTTAAACCCCGAAGGCTCTAATTAGTTAAACCTTTAAACTCGTAAACCTTAAATATAATTTAAATAATTTATAGAAATATTAATTACACAATAAATTATTAGTGATACAAATATAATTTAAATAATATATTTTTCATCAAAAAAACATATAAGCTTATAAAATGATGCAAAAACTAAAAAAAATTATTATTTAGTAAAAAAATTTACTTTGAATTTGAATCATTTTAGGTTTTTTAATTATATTTTAATTTATATCTATCATATTAATAATTGTTTATTAATTTATTTTTTGATAATTGATATAATATATATCAATAAAATTGTTTATATTTAGTCGATATTATATATAGTTATAATAATTATTATTACTAAATATTGTATAAACATTTTTAAAAAATTTTAAAATTAATATATTTTCAAATGTTATAACCTTTGAAAATTTGAAAAAATATCAAAAATAATTTTTTTATTTCATTAATTAAATAAAACCTATAAACCACTAAATACCGAAAAACATAAATTGCTAAACTCATAAATGACGAAACCTTTAAATACATAAACCATTAAATTGGTATACATTAATAATAAATCATAAATCTCAATTTAATTTTTATTATGTATAATTTTAAATTTTTATTTTAAATATTTATCAGTTTATTTTTATAGAAATATTAATTACAAAAAAAATTATTAGTGAGACAGATATAATTTAAATTAAACCAGTATACTCTAAATAATAAATAATAAATCTCATTTTTTTATTATAATTTTAAATATTCATTTTAATAATTTATGTGTTTATTTTTAAAAAATATTAATTACAAAATAAAGTATAAGTTAAACTAATATAATTTATATAAATTATTTTTAAACAAAAAAATATAGATAAACTAATTAAAAGAAGAAAAAAACTAAAAACAAAAAAATTATTATATAGTAATATATTTTGCTTTGTTTCTGAATCATTTTAGGTTTTGTAATTATCTTTTAATTAATATCTAACTTATTAATAATAGATTATTTAATTATTTTTTTATCATTATTATAATATTTATCAATAAAAAAGTTTATATTGAATTTATATGATATATATATTTAATAATTATTATAACTAAATATTATTTTCACTTTTGAAAAAAATTTTAAAATTATTATATTTTCAAAGATTATAATCTTTTAACATGTGAAAAAATAAAAAAAATATTTTATTTTGTTATTTTATTGTTTAAATAAAACCTATAAACCACTAAATGCCTAAATACTTAAATCACTAAACTACAAAATCCTAGTACCCCTATATAGATAATTCTATAAATTCATATACCCTAAATAATAATTAATAAATCTCATTTTTATTTGTATTCATTATTTTTCATCAAAAAATAGGTAAGCTTATAAAAAGAATAAAAATTATAAAACAAATAATTATTATCAAGTAATATATTTTGCTTTGCTTTTGAATCATTTTATGTTTTGATACTATATTTTAAGTAATATCAATGTTATTCATAATAGATTTTTAATTTATTTTTTGATAATTATTATAATATCTATCAATAAAATTGTTTATATTGAATTTATATGATATATAATTATTATGATTCTTATAAATAAATATTTATTTACTTTTTGAAAAAATTTTAAAATTATTATATTTTCAAAGGTTATAACCTTTGAAAATATCAAAAATAATAATAATAATTTATTTTATTTCATTTTTTAAATAAAACCTATAAACCACTAAAAGCCTAAAAACATAAATTGATAAACTTTTAAACAACAAAACCTCTAAATACTTATTCCATTAAACTTGTATAGATTAATAATAAATCATAAATCTCATTTTAATTTTTATTTAGTATAATTTAAAATTTTTATTTTAATTATTTTTTAATTTATTTTTATAGAAATATTAATTAAAAATAAATTATTAGTGAGACAGATCTAATTTAAATTAAATCGGTATCCCTAAATAATAAATAATAAATCTCATTTTTATTACATTATAATTTTAATTATTCATTTTAATTATTTATTTGTTTATTTATATATAAATATTAATTACAAAATAAATTGAGTTAAACAAATATAATTTATATAAATTATTTTTCATCAAAAAATTTAGATAATGTTTTTAAAAGAAAAAAATTTTCAAAGCAAAAAATTAATATATAGTAATATATTTTGCTTTACTTCTGAATCATTTTAGGTTTTGAAATTATAGATTAATAGATATCTATCTTATTAATAATAGATAATTAATTTATTTTTTGATCATTTTAGAATATTTATCAATAAAATTGTTTATATTAAATTTATATGATATATAAATATAATGATTATTATAACTAAAGATTATATTCACTTTTTAAAAAAATTTAAAAATTATTATATTTTGAAAGTTTATAATTTTTTGAAAATATCTAAAAATAATAAAAATATATTTTTTGTTATTTTATTTTTTAAATAAAACCTATAAACCACTAAAATCCTAAAAACATAAATTGCTAAACTCCTAAACGACAAAACCTCTAAATACTTAAACTATTAAACTGGTATACATTAACAATAAATAATAAATCTCTTAATAATTTTATTCAGTATAATTTTAAATTTTTAATTTAATTATTTATCACTTTATTTTTATAGAAATATTAATTACAAAATAAATTATTAGTAAGACAGATCTAATTTAAATTAGACTGGTATACCCAATATAATAAAGATTAAATCTCAATATTATTTTTTTCATTATAATTATAAATATTCAGTTTAATTATTTATTTGTTTATTTTTATATAAATATTAAATAAAAAATAAATTAAGTGTTTGACAAATATAATTTATATAAATTAATTTTAATAAAAAAAATATGGATAATCTTTTTAAAAGAAAAAAAAAATTTCAAAACAACAAATTAGTATATAGTAATATATTTTGATTTCTTCTGAATCATTTTATGTTTTTATATTATATTTTAATTGATATATATCTGATTAATAATAGATTATTAATTTATTTTTTTGATCATTATTAAAATATTTATCAATAAAATTGTTTATAGTGAATTTATATGATATATAAATTTAATGATTATTATAACTAAATATTGAACTCACTTTTGAAAAAAAATTAAAAATTATTATATTTTCAAAGGTTATAACCTTTGAAAATATCAAAAAATAATAAAAATAAATATTTTGTTATTTTAATTTTTAAATAAAATCTATAAACCACTAAATGCATACACCGTAAAATCAGTAAACTCCTAAGGCCCGTAATGCCTAAATACATAAACCATTAAACCGCTATATGCCATTAAACCATTTTATGTTATCCAGTAATATATTTTACTTTAATTTTGAATAAATTTGGGTTTTGTAAATATTTTTAAATTAATATAAATCTTATTATTATTAGTTTATTATTTAATTTTTGATCATTATTATAATATGTATCAATAAAATTATTTATATTGAATTTATATGATATATAATTATTAAAACTATTATAAATAAATATTGTATTCACATTTCAAAAAATTATAAATATTATTATATTTTCAAAGGTTATAACCTATGAAAATGAGAAAAAATTACAATTTTTTTTTGTTATTTTATTGTTTAAATAAAACCTATAAACCATAAATGCCTAAAAATATAAATTGCTAAACTCCTAAATGACAAAACTTTTAATTACTCAAACTATTAAATTGGTATACATTAATAATAAATCATAAATCTAATTTTAATTTTTATTAAGTATAATTTTAAATTTTTAATTTAATTATTTATCAGTTTATTTTTATAGAAATATTAATTACAAAATAAATTATTAGTGACATAGATCTATTTTAAATAATTTATTCTTTATCAAAAAATATATATGTGCTTATAAAAAGAGGCATAAATTTAAAAACAAAAATTTATTATTTTGTAATATATTTTATTTTGATTTTAAATCATTTTAATTTTTGTAATAATATTTTAATTTATATCATTCTTATTAATAATAGTTTATTAATTTTTTATTGATTATTATTATTATATCTATTAATAAAATTATTTATATTGAGTTTACATTATACATAATTATTAAGAATATTATAACTAAATATTATATTAACTTTTAAAAAAAATTAAAAATTATTATATTTTCAAAGGTTATAACCTTCAAAAATTAAAAAAAATAAAAAAATTTAATTTTTTATTTTTTCATTCATAAATAAAAACTATAATTCACTTTAGTCCTAAACACTTAAATAACTAAACCCCAAAACACCTAAATACTTAAACAATTAGACTAGTATATCCCGAATAATAAATAATACATCTAAATTTTATTTGTATTATTTATAATTTTAAATATTCATTTTAATTATTTATTAGTTTATTTTTATAAAACTATAAATTAAAAATAAATTATGTGGAAGACAAATATAATTTAAATAATTTATTTTTAATAACACAAAATATAAACTTATAAAAAGAAGCAATACATCCAAAAAATATATTATTTAGTATTATATTTTACTTTGATTTTGAATAAATTTATGTTTTGCAAATATATTTTAAAAAATATCAATCTTATTAATAATAGTTTATTAATTTATTTTTTGATCATTAATATAATATCTATCAATATAATTGTTCATATAAAATTAACATGATATATAATTATCAAGATTATCATAACTAAATATAGTATTCACATATAAAAAAAATTTAAAAATTGTTATATTTTCAAATGTTATAACCTTCAAAAATAAGAAAAAATAACAAAAATAAATTTTTTGTTATATCATTGTTTAAATAAAATTTATAAACCATTAAATCCCTTAATACATAAATCTCTAAACTCCTAAACCCTGAAGCCCCTCAATACCTAAACCTTTAAACTCGTAAACCTTAAATATAATTTAAATAATTTATAGAAATATTAATTACAAAACAAATTATGAGTTACAAATATAATTTAAATAATATATTTTTCATCAAAAAAAATATAAGCTTATAAAATGTTGCAAAAACTAAAAAAAATTATTATTTATTATAAATTTTACTTTGATTTTGAATCATTTTAGGTTTTTTAATTATATTTTAATTTATATCTATCATATTAATAATAGTTTATTAATATATTTTTTAATAATTGATATAATATATATCAATAAAATTGTTTATATTTAGTCGATATTATATATAGTTATAATAATTATTATTACTAAATATTGTATAAACATTTTTAAAAAATTTTAAAATTATTATATTTTCAAATGTTATAACCTTTGAAAATTTGAAAAAATATCAAAAATAATTTTTTTTTATTTCATTAATTAAATAAAAGCTATAAACCAATAAATCCCTTAATACTTAAATCAATAACTTCTAAATCTCGAAAAACCCTAAATAGATAAATGTTTTTAAACAGGTATATCCTAAATAATAAATAATAAATCACATTTTTATTTTTTTCATTATAATTTTAATTATTCATTTTAATTATTTATTTGTTTATTTTTATATAAATATTAATTACAAAATAAAATATAAGTTAGAAAAATATAATTTATATAAATTATTTTTCAACAAAAAAAAATATATAACATATTAAAAGAAGAAAGAAATTAAAAACAAGAAATTATTATATAGTAATATATTTTACTTTGTTTCTGAATCATTTTAAGTTTTGTAATTATATTTTAATTGATATCTATATAATTAATAATATATTATTAATTTATTTTTTGATCATTATTAGAATATTTATCAATAAATATATTTATATTTAATTTATATGATATATAAATTTAATAATTATTATAACTAAATATTTTATTCACTTTTGAAAAAAATTTAAAAATTATTATATTTTCAAAGATTATAACCTTTGAACAAGTGAAAATCACTAAATTACTAAACTACAAAATCCCGGTACCCCTATATAGATAATCCGTTAAACCGGTATACCCTAAATAATTAATAAATCTCATTTTTATTTGTTTTCATTATAATTTAAAAAATTTATTTTGATTCTTTAGTTATATATATATATATATTAATTATAAAATATATTATGAGTTAGAAATATAATGTCTAAAAATTATTTTTCATCAAAAAATAGATAAGCTTATAAAAAGAATAAAAGTTTAAAAACAAATAATTATTATAAAGAAATATATTTTACTTTGCTTTTGAATCATTTTAGGTTTTGATATTATATTTTAACTATTATCAATCTTATTCATAATAAATTTTTAATTTATTTTTTGATAATTATCAGAATATCTATCAATAAAATTGTTAATATTGAATTTATATGATATATAATTATTATGATTATTATAAATAAATATTTAATCACTTTTGAAAAGAATTTAAAAATTATTATATTTTCAAAGGTTATAATCTTTGAAAATAATAAAAATAATAAAAATAATTATTAAGTAGACATAACATCAATTTCTTTATAATCATCCATCATCTCATTTAAAGCATTTATAACATTTTTAGCCAATACCTCTCCAAAATTCTAAGTGTACTTAACCTTGAGATATTTGAGCTTATATCTAGGATCAAACACTACTGCTACAAAAAGCATAATATTTGTTAAATGAAGAAAACCCCAATATTTGATGACTGAAGAGAACCCCAATATTTGTTGAATTTATGCCTCATTTTCATACCCATTTCATACACCATGGTATCTCTACTATTTTCACAAAGCTCAATTTTTTTCAAAATTCAAATAATATCAAAAAAATAAACACTAGAGGTAGAATATTATTAGCCAGAAAATTTACAACTTACCTCATAAAAAGTTTTCATGAAACGAGCCAAAATTTTGGCGTTTGTTCAGTTTCTCTCAGTTGGAACGTTTGAACCAAACTCCTTCAAAAACCTTTTATCTTTGTCCTCCAACGTATCAAATTATTTAAGATATTTTATAACAGTTTGTAGCATCAAATAAGTTCACTTCCATCTTGTAGGACAATCTAATTGCAATGAAGATCCATATGTCAAGTTTGCTTATTCAACACATAACTTGAACATATCTAATATTTTAGGACTGCTCCTCACATTTTTCACCACACCATTAATTTTTTGAATACCACCCTCAACTACTGCAATGCCATCTCTGACAATTAAGTTTAGGATATGAGCACAACATCTCATATGAAAATGCTCACCTCTCAAAGGTACAACACTTTTATTCACAAGCCTTTATTTCAATTGTTCAACTACAACATCATTATTTGATTCATTGTCAACAGTAATGCACATCAACTTTGTCAAACCCTATTCATTCATGCAAAACTCAATTGCATTTCTAATATTAACTCCAGAATGACTATTAATTACCCAAATGTTCAAAAGCATTTTATGCATATTCCATTGAGAATAAATGAAATGAACAGTCAAACATATATAAACAAATTTTGAATGCTAGTCCAAGTGTAGGTAGTCTATGAAACTCTACAACAATGAGATGATATGTTATCAAATAATTTCTTCTTTTCCTTCATAAACAAAGAAAAACAATCTGTCAATATAGAGTGTCTAGATGGAATTTTAAATTGAGGCACACTAACTTCACAAAACTCCTTAAACTCATCCCTCTCAACAAAACAAAAAGGCAATTCATCATTTATGATCATTTTTACCAAAGTCTCCCAAACTATTTTTTGCTTCTTTTTATAAGCTATTATATTTTTTTGATGAAAAATAAATTATTTAAATTATATTTGTATCACTCATAATTTATTTTGTAATTAATATTTTAATAAATTATTTAAATTATATTTAAGGTTTACGAGTTTAAAGGTTTAAGTATTTAGAGGCTTTTGTGTTTAGGAGTTTAGATGTTTAAGTGTTTAGCCATTTAGTGGCTTTTGTGTTTAGGAGTTTAGATGTTTAAGTGTTTAGCCATTTAGTGGTTTATAAGTTTTATTTAAACAAGATATAGCAAAAAATTTATTTTTATTATTTTTTTTTATTTTTGAAGATTATATCCTTTGAAAAAATAATAATTTTTAAATTTTTTTCAAATGTAAATATAATATTTATTTATAATAATCTTCATAATTATAATTCATTTAAATTCAATATAAATAATTATATTGCTAGATATTATAACTATGATCAGAAAATAAATTAATAAACTATTATTAATAAAATAGTTATTATTTATAAAGTATTTGCAAAATCTAAATTTATTAAAATCAAAGTAAAATATATTACTACATAATAATTTTTTTTATGTTTTGCTTTTTTTATAAGTTTATATATTTGTTATTAAAAATAAATTATTTAAATTATATTTGACTTACTCATAATTTATTTTGTAATTTATAATTCTATAATAATAAACTACTAAATAATTAAAATGAATATTTAAAATTATAATGAATACAAATAAAATTGAGATTTATTATTTTTTATTAAGGATATACCAGTTTAATGGTTTAAGTATTTAGGTGTTTTGTGGTTTAGGAGTTTCGTTATTTAATTGTTTAGACATTTAGTGATTTATAGTTTTTTTTAAAGAATGAATAAACAAAAAATTTAATTTTTTGTTTTTTCTTAATTTTTCAAGGTTATAACCTTTGAAAATAAAATAATTTTTAATTTTTTATAAATGTGAATATAATATTTAGTTATAATAATCTTAATAATTATATATAATGTAAATTCAATATAAATAATTTTATTGATAGATATTATAATAATGATCACTAAATAAATTAATAAACTTGTTTTTATAAGAATGATACAAATTAAAATATAATTGTAAAATCTAAAAAGATTCAAAATTAAAATAAGATATATTATTAAATAATAATTTCTTATTTTTAAAATTTTGCCTCTTTTATGAGTATTTTTTTGATGAAAAATAAATTATTTAAATTATATATGTCGCACTAATAATTTATTTTGTAATTAATATTTCTTTAAAAATAAACTGATAAATAATTAAAATGAATATTTAAAATTATAATGAATACTAATAAAACTGAGATTTATGATTTATTATTTAGACTATACTAATTTAATGTTTTAAGTATTTATCGGATTCGGGGTTTAGGAGTTTAGTCATTTTAGGAGTTAGTTATTTAGTGGTTAAAAGGTTTTTTATAAAAAATAAAATAACAAAAAAAAATTTTGTTATTTTTTCTCATTAGTGAAGGTTATAACCATTGAAAATATAATAATTTTTAAATTTTTTTAAAAAGTGAATACAATATGAAGTTATAATAATCATCATAATTATATATAATAAAATTCAATATAAACTATTTTATTGATATTTATTATAAAAATGATCATAAAAAAGTAATAACTAATTATTAATAAAATAAATATTATTTAAAATATATTTGCAAAACCTAAAATGACTCAAAATCAAAGTGAAATATTTTACTAAATATTAATTTTAAATTTTTAAATTTTTGTATCCATTTATAAGCCTATATATTTTTTGATGAAAAATAAATTATTTAAATTATATTTGTCTCACTGATAATTTATTTTTTAATTTATATTTCTATAAAATTAAACGAATAAATAATTAAAATGTATATTTAAAATTATAATGAATACTAATAAAAATGATATTAATGGTTTATTATTTAGGGTATAACTATTTAATTATTTAAGTTTTTTGTGGTTTTGTGTTAAGGAGTTTATTGATTTATATGTTTACACATTTTCATGTTTATAGGTTTTATTTAATCAATGAAATAATAAAAAATTTATTTTTATTAATTTTCGTTATTTTCAAAGGTTATAAGCTTTGAAAAGATAATAATTTTTTAATAGTTCTAAAATATGAATATAATACTTAGTTATAATACTCTTAATAATTATATTTGTTGTAGATTCAATATAAAAAAATGTATTAATATATATTATAAAAATGAACAAAAAATAAATATATAAACTATTATTTATAAGATAAATATTAATTAAAATATATTTGCAGAACCCAAAATAATTCAAAATCAAAGTAAATTATATTACTAAATAAAATTTTAAATTTTTGAAATTTTGTTTATTTTTATAAGCTTATTTTTTTCATAAAAAATAATTTATTTAAATTATATCTGTCTCACTCATTATTTATTTTGTAATTAATATTTCTATAAAAATAAACTAAAAATTAATTAACATGAATATTTAAAATTATAATGAATACAAATAAAAATGAGATTTATTATTTATTATTTAGGTTATATAAGTTTAATGGTTTAAGTATTTAGGGGGTTTTGGGGTTTATGAGTCTAGAGATTTAAATGTTTAGGCATTTAGTGGTTTATAAGTTTTATTTAAATAATAAAATAATAAAAAAATTATTTTTGTGATTTTTTATCATTTTTAAAGTTTATAACCTTTGAAAATATAATAATTTTTAAATTTTTTTCCAATTTAAATATAATATTTAGTTATAATAACTTAATAATTATAAGACATTTTAATTGAATATAAGTAATTTTATTGTTCGATATTATAAAAATGATCAAATAATAAATTAATAAACTATTATTAATAAGATTGAATGCAATTAAAATATAATTGCGAAACCTATATATAATGATTTAAAATCAAAGTAAAATATATTACTAAATAATAATTTTTTGTTTTTAAATTTTTACTTCTTTATATAAGCTTATTTTTTTAGATAAAAAATAAATTATTAAAATTATATTTGTCTCACTCATTATTTATTTTGTGATTGATATTTCTATAAAAAATAAACTAATAAATAATTAAAATGAATATTTAAAATTATAATGAATACAAATTAAAATGAGATTTATGATTTATTATATATGGTATACCAGTTTAATGGTTTGATTATTTAGGTGATTTGTCGTTTAAGAGTTTAGCAATTTGTGTTTTTAGGCATTTAGTGGTTTATAGGTTTTATTTATATAATAAAAGTTTAAAATTCTATTTTTGATTTTTTCTAATTTTCAATGGTTATAACCTTTGAAAATAAAATAATTTTTAATATTTTTGAAATGTGAATACCATGTATAATTATATTAATCCTACTAATTATATATCATATAAATTCAATATAAATAATTTTAATGATAGATATAATAATAATGATCAAAAATTAAATTAATAAACTATTATTAATAATATAAATATTAATTAAAATATATTTACATAACACAAAATGATTCAAAATCAAATAAAAATATATTACTAAATAACAATATTTAATTTTTAAAATTTTCCTTCTTTTTATAAGCTTATATTTTTTTTAATAAAATAAATTATTTAAATAATATTTGTCTCACTCGAATTTATTTTGTAATTAATTTTTCTAAAAAATTAAACTATAAATAATTAAAATGAATATTTAAAATTATAATAAATAAAAATAAAAATGAGATTTATTATTTATTACGTAGTATATAGCTGTTAAAAGGTTTATGTATTTAGGGGTTTCGGAATTTCTGAGCTTACTAATTTAAGTAAGTAAGCATTTAATGATCTATAGATTTTATTTAAAAAATGAAATAACAAAAAATTTATTTTTATTATTTTATCTCATTTTTTAAGGTTATAACCTTTGAAAATATAATAATATTTAAATTTTTTTAAAAAGTGAATACAATATTTAGTTATAATAATCATTATATTTATATATCGTATAAATTCAATATAACCAATTTTTATGATAAATATTCTAATAATGATCAAAAAATAAATAAATAATCTATTATTAATAAAATAGATATCAATTAAAATATAATTACAAAACCTAAATTGATTCATAAGTAAACCAAAATATTTTACTATATAATAATTATTTGTTTTGCAATTTTTTTTATTTAAAAAAGATTATCTATATTTTTTTGATTAAAAATCATTTACAGAAATTATATTTGGGTAACTCAATTTATTTTTTAATTAATATTTATATAAAAATAAATAAATAAATAATTAAAATGAATATTTAAAATTATAATGAAAAAAATGAGATTTATTATTTATTATTTAGGATATACCGGTTTAATTTAAATTATATCTATCTCACGAATAATTTATTTTGTAATTAATATTTCTATAAAAATAAATTGATAAATAATTAATATAAAAATTTTAAATTATACTGTAAAAAAATTAAAATGATATTTATGATTTATTATTAATGTATACCAGTTTAATGGTTTAAGTATTTATAGGTTTTGTCATTTGAAAATTTAGCAATTTATGATTTTAGTCATTTAGTTGTTTATAGGTTTTATTTAAACAATCAAAATATAATAAAATTTTTATAATTTTTTCTGAATTTCATAGTTTATAACCTTTGAAAATATAATAATATTTAAAATTTTTTTAAATGTAAATATAATATTTTATTTATAATAATATTAATATTTATATATCATATAAATTCAATATAAATAATTTTTTTGATAGATATTATAATAATAATCAAAAATAAATTAATAAACTATTAATAAAAAGATAGAAATTAATTAAAAAATATTTATAAACCCCTAATTGATTCAAAATTAAATTAAAATATATTACTGGATAATAATTTTAAATTTTTAAATTTTTACTTCTTTTATGTGCGTATATATATTTTTTCATTAAAAATAAATTATTTAAATTATATTTATCACACTCATAATTTATTTTGTAATAAATATTTCTATAAAAACAAACTAATAAATAAATAAAATGAATATTTAAAATTATAATAAATAGAAATAAAAATTAGATTTATTATTTATTCTGTATTATATATTAGTTTAATGGTTACTGTATTTAGCATTACGTGGTCTAGGAGTTTACTTATTTAACTGTGTATGCATTTAGTAGTTTATAGGTTTTATTTAAAAAATAAAAAAACAAAGATTTATTTTTATTATTTTTTGATATTTTCAGAGGTTATAACCTTAAAAAATATAATAATTTTATAATTTTTTACAAGAGTGAATTCTATATTTAGTTATAATAATCATTATATTTATATATCATATAAATTCAATATAAACTATTTTATTGATAAATATTTTAATAATTATCAAAAAATAAATTAATAATCTATTATTAATAAGATAGATATTAATTATAATATAATTACAAACCCTAAAATGATTAAGAAGCAGAGCAAAATATATTACTATATATTAATTTTTTGTTTTGAATTTTTTTTTTCTTTTAAAAAGTTAATCTATATTATTTTTATGAAAAATAATTTATATAAATTATATTTGTGTAACTCATAATTTATTTAGTAATTAATATTTATATAAAAAATAAACAAATAAATAATTAAATTCGAATATTTAAAATTAAAATGAAAAAAAAATGAGATTTATTCTTTATTATTTATGATATACCTGTTTAATTTAAATTAGATCTGTCTCACTAAAAATTTATTTTGTAATCAATATTTCTATAAAAATAAACTGAAAAATAATTAAAATAAAAATTAAAATTATACTGAATAATTAAAATAATTTATTTTGTTCCTCTCTCAACTCTAGAATGATTGCTAAAGCTCTAACCAAAATAATAGGAGCTTTTACGTTATCTATATTATGTCTCATCATATTTGATGTTGAATCACTGGGCTATCAAAGGTAATTTGACTCAAGTACGCTAACAGACTAAAACAAAGTTGTACCCTATGTGTTCAAATAGCTAGTTGTTGAGGATGCTATTTATATTGATTATTGTAATTTCTTCTAAAATATCTCTCATGCACACACTCAAAGCAATTTTTTTAAAACATAGTTCACCTCTAAAAAAATAACCACCTTGTAGCCTATTAGAACAAACTAGCCCTAGGGTGGTTTCAGCAGGGCAAGAAGTATGGGCTCTCTTTCAATCAAGAATCAAAAAATTTATTTTATTAGCATGTCTAAGCCAGTTTTTTATATCCTCATGGATATGAAAAGTATCATTTCTTTCTTTTTATATTAAATGAGTTATGTATACAAGCTCACAATACCGAAAAAGGTGTAAATGAATCATATTCAAATGTATAAAAGGTTTTAATCAATGCTCAAAATATTAGTCTTGCATATTGACACATGAGGTCACAAATCAAAGGAAAAAGCCATGGTGATATTTCCAATCCCAAGAATTTTAGCTATAGAAAGTTATAAAGAGTAGTACTCGAGCTTTAACTATTTCTAGGGTCATGACTTTTGCTCTTGAGGAATCTCCAAAGTTTCAATCATTCCTAGTGCAATGACTTTGCAATATAAAGATAAAATGCATAAACTATGGTCATATCCAATACTGTGACCCAGTATTTTAGTGATTAAATATGTATTCATGATCATTCTTAGTGCCATAACAATATGTTCAACAGAGAGACACAAGTTATGGCATATTCTCATCTATATGATTTTGTGTTCTAGTGACAAAATATACAATCCTGACCATTGCTAATGCTACAATAATCTAAAGCAAGAAATAGACTGAATCCATAAGTCACCCCTTGAGTCATGACGTTGTGTTACATATACAAAAAAATAAGTTTGTGACATTCCTAAAAGTTGTGAATTTCAATTTAAATTTAACACTTAGTTATTTGATTATAAAAGTGCAAAACATGAGATTTTGGATTTAGGGTTTATGGATTAGGGTTATAGTTTATGGATTAAGGTTTAGGATTTAAAATTTACAGTTTATTGTTTTTTTTTTGGAATATACACACTTTATTTATCATTTAGGCACACAACTTACAAGAGACTAAAAAGCTGACTAATTTAGGCCAGCCCACCAAATCCTATGCACCTTAATGATTCTAATCATAAAATACATAAAAAAACATAATGCCTAATAATTCCAAGCATACGAATATAACTAAAATCACCTGGCATTCCCGGACATCAGAGTTGGCATTGAGTCATTATGCACATTGCGTCCTTTCCATTTGGATTTGTCCAAGCCTTTTGGAGGAACCTGAATGGTGCACCATATTAAAACTATGCAAATATAAGATTGTGCATGTGTGTGACATACAACATCAAGCATTTGCCTATGTCATTGTTAGCAAATGGAATACATGTAAAATTGAATACCCATAAATCCACAAGTCCATATCTACGGCACTTTGTCAATTCATTCTCACCTCTGAATTCCACATTCTTTTGCTCCAATGATCCTCAAAAGAGCATCTCTTGGGTTAGAATGCTTCATCATCGAGCTCCAATAAGTGGCGGTATGTTGTACCGACAAAATATCAAAAAATATGCATGCATCGGTGTGCATGTGTGATGATGTCAATCTCATAGTCTAATTATCTCCGCATACAACCAAGCTAGAATACAAGTAAAATACAAATTGCTATAAAAATGGGTTTTCTGCTCCCGGGAGTGTAGCATCGCCTAATGTGTATTTACAAAATGCATAAGTGGGCCCCACTTAGAGATACTCATGGGTCCAGTTACCCTCATTGCATGCTACATAGAGAACATACAAGATTGTGTGTGTGTGTGTATGTCATGATCCGTCTCTACAAGTACATGGTGCATACAAAGTCCAAAATACAAATAAGACTACAAACATAAACTACAAGTTTAAATCTTTCGCTCCCGTGTGGCTGGTCTGGAATCCATTGCTTACTGGCCCTGCTTGGTGATGCTTCAGATTTTTCTGGCTCTCCAATTAATCATGGATTACCCGCTACTCTTGTTGGGCGATGATTGGGTGGCCATCTATGATGCCTGATAGGGCTAGTGGGACACACTCCTAGATACTCCTGAGTTTACTCCCGATCACTTTGCGCGTTCTCATCAGTTGTTTGAATGTTATCATCATGGCTTGCTAGTGGGGCCCTCCACAAGCTGGCGGCCCATACTTCTGGCTGCTTCCAGGACTTGATGGCCCCTCTAAATGCTACAACAAAATGGACAAGAATATGTGCACATGTGTACTGTGGTCTGTCGTTATGTGTGTGTGGTGCAGCAGTATCAGGGTTTAGGAGTTTAGTAATTTAAGTATTTAAGTATTTTTTGGTTTATAGGTTTTATTTTAATTATTTAAATAACAAAAAATTATTTTTATGATTTTTTATCATTTTCATTTTTATAACCTTCGAAAATATTAAAATTTTTAATTATTTTTCAAATGTTAATACAATATTTAATTATAATAATCATAAAAATTAAATATCATGGAAATTTAATATAAATAATTTTATTGATCGATATTAATAATACTGATGATAAAATAGAGTAATAACCTATTATTAATAAGATAGATATTAATTAAAATATATTTGCAAAACCTAAAACGATTTAAAATCAAAGTAAAATATAATACTAAATAATAATTTTTTATTTTTAAATTTTTGATTCTTTTTATAAGCTTATAAATTTTTTTAATGAAGATAAATTTTTTAAATTATATTTGTCTCATTCATATTTATTTTGGAATTAATATTTCTATAAAAATAAAATAATAAATAATTAAAATGAATATTAAAATTATAATGAATACAAATAAAAATGAGATTTATGATTACTTATTTAGGGTATACCAGTTTAAAGGTTTAAGTATTTAGTAGTTTAGGAGTTTAGTAATTTAAGTGCTTAGGTATTTAGTAGTTTATATGTTTTATTTAAATAATAAAATAACAAAAAAATTATTTTTCAAATTTTTTATCAATTTTGATGGTTATAACCTTTATAAATATAATAATTTTTAAATTTTTTTCAAATGTGAATACAATATTTAGTTAAAATAAACTTAATAATTATATATCATGTATGTTAAAAATATACAATTTTATTGATAGATATTACTAAACTAAATATAAATATAAATATAATAATGATCAAAAAATCAATTAATAAACTATTATTTATTGATAGATATTTATATATTATTTATAAAAACTTAAACCTTTAAAGATGGTTTAAATGTTTAAGTATTTAACGGTTTTTGGGTTTAGGAGTTTAATGATTTAACCGTTTTGGCATTTAGTAGTTTATTGGTTTTATATAAACAAAAAAATAACAAAAAATTTATTTTTGTGATTTTATCTCATTTTCAATGATGATAACCTTTAAAAATATAATAATTTTTAAATTATTTTTAAATTTAAATATAATATTTAGTTATAATAATCTTTATAATTATATATCAAGTAAATTCAATATACACAATTTTATTGAAAAATATTCTAATAATGATCAAAAAATAAATTAATAATCTATTATTAATAAGATAGATATAAATTAAAATATAATTACAAAACCTAAAATGATTCTGAAGCAAAGCAAAATATATTACTATATAATAATTTTTTGTTTTGAAATTTTTTTTTCTTTTAAAAAGTTTATCAATAATTTTTTGATGAAAATTAATTTATATAAATTATTTTTGTCTAGCTCAATTTATTTTGTAATTAATATTTATATATAAATAAACAAATAAATAATTAAAATGAATATTTAAAATTATAATGAAAAAGAATTAGATTTATTATTTATTATTTAGGGATACTATTTAAATTTAAATTAAATATTTCTCACTAATAATATATTATGTAATTAATATTTCTATAAAAATAAACTAATAAATATTTAAAATAAAAATTTAAAATTATACTGAATAAAATTTAAAATGAAATTTATGATTTATTATTACTGTTTACCAGTTTAATGAATTAAGTCTTTAGATATTTTTTCATTTAGGATTTTATCGATTTATATATTTAGGCTTTTAGTGGGTGATACATTTTATTTAAAAAAATAAAATATCAAAAAATATTCTATAATTTTTTCTCATTTTCATAGGTTATAACCTTTGAAAATATAATAATATTTTAAATTTTTTGAAATGTGAATACAATACTTAGTTATAATAATATTAATAATTATCAATCATATAAATTCAATATAAACAATTTTATTGATATATATTATAATAATGATCAAAATTAAATTTATAAACTATTGATATTAAGATAGATATTAATTAAAAAATAATTACAAAACCTAGATTGATTTAAAATTATAGTAAAATATATTTTTAGATAACAATTTTTAATTTTTAAATATTTACTTCTTTTATAAGCATATATATTGTTTAAATTTTATTTGTCGCACTCATAATTTATTTTGTAATAAATATTTCTATAAAAATAAACTAATAAATAATTAAAATAAATATTTTAAATTATTATAAATAGAATTAAAAATTAGATTTATTTATTATTAAGTTGTATATCGTGGATTAATGGTTTATGTATTTTGGCATTATGGGGTTCAGGAGTTTACTGATTTAATTGTGCATGCATTTAGTGGTTTATAGGTGTTATTTTAAAAAAAATATCAAGAAATTATTTTTTTTATTTTTTGATATTTTCAAAGGTTATAACCTTTGAAAATATAATAATTTTTAAATTTTTTTCAAAAGTGAATACTATATTTAGTTATAATAATCATTATATTTATATATCATATAAATTCTATATAAATATTTTTATTGGTAAATATTCTAATAATGATCAAAGTATAAATTAATAATCTATTATTAATAAGATAAATATCATTTTAAATATAATTATGAAACCTAACATGATTCAGATATAAAGAAAAATATATTACTATATAATATTTTTTTTGTTTTGAATTTTTTTTCTTTTAAAAAGTTTATCTATATTTTTTTGATGAAAAATAATTATATAAATTATATTTGTCTAATTAAATTTATTCTATAAATAATAATTATATAAAAATAAATGAATAAATAATTAAGATGAATATTTTAAATTATAATGAAAAAAATAATATTGAGATTTATTATTTATTATCTTGGGTATACCGGTTTAAAATGATTATCTATTTAAAGTTTTCGAGATTTAGGAGTTATTGATTCTAGGCATTTAGTGGTTTATAGGATTTATTTAAACAATGAAAAAACAATAAAATTATTTTTGTTATTTTTTCACATTTTCAAAGTTTATGACATTTGAAAATATAATAATTTTAAAATTTTTTTAAAATGTGAATAAAATATTTAGTAATAATAATCATTATAATTATATATAATATAAACTAATTATATAAAATTTTATTGATAGATATGATATCATTTATAAAAAAAAATTAATAAACTATTATTAATATGATAGATATAAATTAAAATATAATTATAAAACCTAAAATGATTCAAAATCAATGTAAAATTTATTACTAAATAATAATTTTTTGTTTTTAAATTTTTACTTCTTTTTATAAGATTATATTTTTTTTATTAAAAGTAAATTATTAATATTATTTTTGTCTGACTAATTATTTATTTTGTAATTAATATTTATATAAAAAATAAACTAATAAATATTTAAAATGAATATTTAAAATTATAATGAATACAAATTAAAATGAGATTTCAGATTTATTATTGACGTATATGTAATTTATTTTTTGAAAATCTGTTTGTAAAACAAATATTTTTTCTATTTTAATATTTTCATATAAGTGCAGGAAAGATAATAGTAAGATGTTGGGAATGCAGTAGTAGCACAATAACGGAGGTCTCACTGACCAAAAAGCAGGCCGAAATTGGAGTAGATCCTAACCCGTCTCATGATCCGCCCCACAGTGGTTAAATGAATTGAGAGAAATTTAAATATAAAATGTTTTGTAATTTTATTTTTGGGTGGCTGTTTTTGGACCCGTGAAACTATTTATCATCTCTCTCTCTTCTCTCTGTGTGATTTATCATGATTATTCTGTGTGCTGCATACTGTAAGACATTTATGTTTCTTTAATCTGTAACATAAAAGCATTATCTGGTATTTTTAGCTAGTCGTACCTAGCTACTAGTGAACCACGTTATTTTTGGTGTTCATTTCTCTTTTTTTTATTCTATCATAGATGGTTGCTGAATTGGGATATATATATTGCATGTTTTCTGTTGTTTCTGTGTTTCTGTAACTCATTCTCACTACCGTGGAAGCACAATTGCCCAACAATTATATATGGTATACCGGTTTAATGGATCGATTTTTTTGGGGTTTTGTCATTTATGAGTTTAGGAATTTATGTTTTTAGGCATTTAGTAGTATATAGGTTTTCTTTATATAATAAAAATAATTTTTTTTTATTTTTTTAGATTTTCAAAGGTTATAACCTTTGAAAATAAAATAATTTTTAAAATCTTTTAAAATGTGAATATAATGTATAATTATATTAATCTTATTAATTATATATCATATAAATTCAATATAAATAATTTTAATGATAGATATTATAATAATGATCAAAAATTAAATTAATAAACTATTATTTATAAAATAAATATTAATTAAAATATATTTACATAACACAAAATGATTCAAAATCAAATAAAAATATATTACTAAAAAATAATATTTAATTTTTAAATTTTTGCATCTTTTTATCAGCTTATATTTTTTTATGATTAAAAATAAATTATATAAATAATAATTGTCTCACTCGAAATTTATTTTGTAATTAATTTTTCTAAAAAATTAAAATATAAATAATTAAAATAAATATTTAAAATAATAATAAATAGAAATAAAAATGAGATTTATTATTTATTAATTAGTATACAGCTGTTATAAGGTTTATGTATTTAGGGGTTTCCGGTATTATGAGGTACTAATTTATGTAAGTAAGCATTTAGTGGTCTATATGTTTTATTTAAAAAAGAAATAACAACAAATTTATTTTTTGTATTTTTTCTCATTTTTTAAGATTATAACCTTTAAAAATATAATAATTATTAAATTTTTTTCAAAAGTGAATACAATATTTATTTATAATTATCATAATAATTATATATCATATAAATTAAATATAAACAATTCTATTCATAGATATTCTAATAATTATCAAAAAATAAATTAAAAATCTATTATGAATAAGATTGATATTACTTAAAATATAACATCAAAACATAAAATGATTGAAAAGCAAAGCAATATATATTAATTAATAATAATTATTTGTTTTTAAATTTTTATTCTTTTTATAAGCTTATATATTTTTTTATAAAAAATTATTTTTATAAATTATATTTTTAACTCATAATTTTGTTTATAATTAATATATATATATATATATATATCTTAACAATCAAAATGAATTTTTTAAATTATAATGAAAACAAATAAAAATGACATTTATTAATTATTATTTAGGGTATACACGTTTAAATGATTATCTATAGAGGGGTATCGGGATTTTGTTGTTTAGTGATTTAAGTGTTTAGGCATTTAGTGATTTATAGGTTTTATTTAAACAATGACATAAAAAAATATTTTTTTTGTTTTTTCACAGATTCAAAGGTTATAATCTTTCAAAATATAATAATTTTAAAATTTTTTTCAGAAGTTAATACAATATTTAGTTATAATAATTATTAAATTTATATATCATATAAATAAAATATAAATATTTTTATGATAAATATTCTAATAATGTTCAAAGAATAAATTAATAATCTATTATTAATATGTTAGATATCAATTAAAATATAATTACAAAACCTAAATTGATTCATAAACAATGTAAAATATATTACTATATAATAATTTTTAGTTTTTAATTTTTTTCTTCTTTTATTAAGTTTATCTATATTTTTTTGTTGAAAAATATTTTATATAAATTATATTTGTTTAACTTATAATTTATTTTGACATTAATATTTATATAAAAATAAATAAATAAATAAATAAAATGAATATTTAAAATTATAATGAAAAAAATAAAAATGATATTTATAATTATTATTTAGGATATACATGTTTAAAAAATTTATCTATTTAGGGTTTTCGAGACTTAGAAGTTATTGATTTAAGTATTTAGGCATTTAATGGTTTATAGGTTTTATTCAAAGAATTAAATAACAAAAAATTTATTTTTCTTATTTTTTTAAATTTTCAAAGGTCATAACATTTGAAATATAATAATTTTAAAATTTTTTAAAAATGTGAATACAATATTTAGAAATAATAAATAGTATAACTATATATAATATAAATTAAAATATAAACAATTTTATTGATAGATATTATATCAATTATCAAAAAATAAATTAATAAACTTTTATTTATATGATAGATATATATTTAAATATAATTAAAAAACCTAAAATGATTCAAAATCAAAGTAAAATTTATTACTAAATAATAATATTTTTTTAGTTTTTGCAACATTTTATAAGCTTATATGTTTTTTTGATTAAAAATATATTATTTAAATTATATTTGTATCTCTCATAATTTATTTTGTAATTACTATTTCTTTAAATTATTTAAATTATATTTATGGTTTACGAGTTTAATGGTTTAAGTATTTAGGGGCTTCGGGGATTAGGAGTTTATATATTTATGTATTTAGGCATTTAATGGTTTATAAGTTTTATTTAAACAATGATATAACAAAAAATTTATTTTTGTTATTTTTTATCATTTTTAAAGGTTATAAACTTTGAAAATATAAAATTTTTAAATTTTTTTTATATGTGAATACTATATTTGGTTATGATAATCTTAATAATTATATATCATGTAAATTCAATATAAACAATTATATTGAAATATATTATATTAAAGATCAAAAAATAAATTAAAAAACTATTATTATAAGATATATATTATTTTAAATATATTTGCAAAATATATTTAAAAATTAAATTTATACTTAATAAAAATTAAATTTAGATTTATGATTTTTTATTAATGTACACCTATTTAATAGTTAAAGTATTTAAAGGTTTTGTCGTTTAGGATTTTAGCAATTTATGTTTTTAGGCATTTAGTGGTTTATAGGTTTTATTTAAACAATAAAATAAAAAAAAGTTTGTAATTTTTTCTCATTTTAATAGGTTATAACCTTTAAAAATATTATAATATTTAAAATTTTTTGAAATGTGAATACAATATTTAGTTATAATAATATTAATAATTATATATCATATAAATTCAATATAATAATTTCAATGATATATAATATAATAATGATCAAATTTAAATTAATAAACTATTAATAAAAAGATTGATATTAATTAAAAGATATTTACAAAACCCAAATTGATTCAAATTTAAAATAAAACATATTACTGAATAATTATTTTTAAATTTTAAATTTTTACTTCTTTTATGAGCATATATATTTTTATTAAAAATAAATTAATTAAAATATATATGTCGCTCTCATAATTTAATTTGTAATAAATATTTCTATAAAAATAAACTAATATATAATTAAAATGAATATTTAAAATTATAATAAATAGAAATAAAAATTAGATTTATTAATTATTAAGTAGTATATAGCTGTTTAATGGTTTTTGTATTTAGGCATTATGAGGTTTAGGAGTTTACTGATTTAACTGTGTATGCATTTAGTGGTTTATAGGTTTTATTAAAATAATAAAAAAATAAAAAATTTATTTTTATTATTTTTTGATATTTTCAAAGGTTATAAGCTTTGAAAATATAATAATTTTTAATTTTTTTTAAATATGAATACAATATTTAGTTATAATAATTATTATATTTATATATCATATAAATTCAATATAAACAATTTTATTGATAAATATTCTAATAATGATCAAAAAAAAATTAATAATCTATTATTAATAAGATAGATATCAATTAAAATATAATTACAAAACCTAAAATAATTCTGAAAAAAGCAATATATATTACTATATCACAATTTTTTGTTTTGAAATTTTTTTTTCTTTTAAAAAGATTATCAATAATTCTTTAATAAAAAATAATTTATATAAATTATATTTGTCCAACTCAATTTATTTTGTAATTAATATTTATATATAAATAAACAAATAAATAATTAAAATGAATAATTAAAATTATAATGAAAAAAAATGAGATTTATTATTTATTATTTAGGGATACCTATTTAATTTAAATTAGATTTGTCTCACTAATAATTTATTTTGTAATTAATATTTCTATAACATAAATTGATAAATAATTAAAATAAAAATTTAAAATTTTACTGAATAAAAATTAAAATGCGATTTATGATTTATTATTAATGTATACCAGTTTAATGATTTAAGTATTTATAGGTTCTTTCGTTAGAAGTTTAGCGATTTATGTTTTTAGGATTTTAGTGCTTTATAGGTTTTATTTAAAAAAATAAAATAATAAAAAATATTTCTATAATTTTTGATCATTTTCATAGGTTATAACATTTAAAAATATAATAATATTTAAAATTTTTTGAAATTTTAATACAATATTTTGTTATAATAATATTAATAATTATATATCTTATCAATATATTATAAAAATTTTATTGATATATATTATAATAATGATTAAAAATTAAATTTATAAAATAATAGTATTAAGATAGATATTAATTAAAAAATATTTACAAAACCCAAATTGAGTCAAAATTAAAGTAACTTATATTACTTGATAATAATTTTTAATTTTTAAATATATACTTTTTTTATAAGTGTATATATTTATTAGATAAATAATATATTATTTAAATTATATTTGTCCCACTGATAATTTATTTTGTAATAAATATTTCTAAATAAATACACTAATAAATAATTAAAATGAATATTTAAAAATATAATAAATAGCAATAAAAATTAGATTTATTAATTATTAAGTAGTATTTAGCGGTTTAATGGTTCATGTATTTAGGCATTACGGGGTTGAGGAGTTTACTGATTTAGCTTTATATGCATTTAGTAAGGCTGCTTACGGGACTGAGATTCGGGACCCTACCCGAAGTCTTGTCCCGAAAGAATCAGGACCGACAAAATCCATTGACTTTGACTTTTCCCGTCCCATTCTGTCACGTATTTTTTATTTTGGGAAGGTTCTAGATCTTAAGTAATATCCATCCCGATAACCGTCCCAACCTAAAAAACTGATACTAGAACCAGGAATATATATATATATATAACATGAAGATGCCACAAATTCTGCTACTGCAATTCCAATTCCGAAGCATCTATTGATGTTCTGGCGAGTTCCAGGCCACCTCACACTATTCCAACTGTGTTCAGTTAGGTCCACTCCTTGTCCGTCGCACTTCTTGTTGCCTCCACCATGTCTCATATGCCACCAGCCTTTTGGTTTGTTTTTCTGATGAGAATTGAGTTATTAATTATTATTATTATGCTTAACATATCATATTAATTAATGGAAATGTAAATGGCACAATCCAGCGGTAAACAAAAAATATAATAAATTGAAGATGATCACATCTCAAATGATCAAAGTACTGGTAAATCCATTCATTAATTTTTCACGAACCCTTCTATTGTTACGGCAGGTTCTTCAATTCCAATTGTAAATGAAAGGCAAGGTACATCTAAACCTCAAGCTCATAAAAAGTATAAGTGTGATGTTTGGGAAACTTATGAGATATTAGTTGATTCAGAAAGAAATTAAACTGGTAGGGCAGCTTGTATATGGTGCAAGAAAGAATACTTGGCAAAAGTAATCAAGGTACTTCGGGTTTATGGAAATTCTTGAGATCGACTTGTAGAAAAATTCCACACAAAAAAGAATTAATAGAAGCTAACAAATGTAAAGACAAGTCACAATCTTTGTTGAGTTTCACTAAAGGTACTAGTTCATAGGATAACAAATTAACTTGTTGGCAATTTGATTAACAACTAACTAAGGAGGCTTTAGTGAAAATGATCATAAAAGATGAATTGCCTTTTTGTTTGTTGAGAGAGATGAGTTTAAGGAGTTTTGTCAAGTTAGTGTGCCTCGATTTAAAATTTCATCACGATAATCTACACTGAGGGATTGTTTTTCTTTGTTTTTGAAGGAAAAGAAAAAATTATTAGATAGCATATCATCTCATTGTCGTAGAGTTTCATTGACTACCGAGACATGGACTAGCATTCAAAATTTGTCTTATATATGTTTGACTGTTCATTTCATTGATTCTCAATGGAATATACATAAAAGGCTTTTGAACTTTTGTGTAATTAAAAGTCATTCTAGAGTTAATATTATAAATGCTATTGAGTTTTGCATGAATGAATGGGGTTTGAGAAAGTTGATGTTCATTACTGTTGACAATGCATCAAATAATGATGTTGCAGTTGAACAATTGAAAAAAAAGGCTTGTGAAGAAAAGAGTTGTACCTTTGAGAGGCGAGCATTTTCATATGAGAAGTTGTGCTCATAATCTAAACATAATTGTCAGAGATGGCATTGCGGTAGTTGAGGGTGCTATTCAAAAAATTAGAGGCGTGGTGAAATATGTGAGGAGCAGTCCTAAAAGATTAGATTTTATTAAATTATGTGTTTAAGAAGCAAACTTGACATATGGATCTTCAATTCAATTAGATTGTCATACAAGATGGAATTCAACTTATTTGATGCTACAAACTTTTATAAAATATTAAAAAGAATTTGATAAGTTTGAGGACAAAGACAAAAGGTTTTTGAAGGACTTTGGTTCAAACGTTACTAATGAGAGAGACTGAACAAACGCCAAAATTTTGGCTCGTTTCTTGAAAACTTTTTATGAGGTAGCTTTTAAATTATCTGGCTCGTAATATTCTACCTCTAGTGTTTATTTTTAAGAGATTATTCGAATTTTGAAAAAAATTGATCTTTGTGAAAATAGTAGAGATACAATGGTGTCTGAAATGGGTATGAAAATGAGGCATAAATTCAACAAATATTGGGGTTCTCTTCAGTCAACAAATATTATGCTTTTTGTAGCAGTAGTGTTGGATACTTGATATAAGCTCAAATATCTCAAGGTTAAGTACACTTAGCATTATGGAGAGGAATTGGCTAAAAATTTGGCGAAAAAGGTTATAAATGCTTTAAATGAGATGATGGATGATTATAAAGATTTAAATGAAGTTGAATCAAAAGAAGATGATTTCTCTTCTATTGTGTTGAAGAAAAATGATGATTTCGTTGATGGTAATGATACTTATGTTGATGATTTTTTTGTTGAAATGGAGAAAGAAACAGAAGTTGTAGCTTTGGAAGAGTTGGATAGGTACTTGGAGGACAAACTTGAAAAAAATAGAATTGATTTTGATCATCTAAACTGGTGGAAGGTAAATGAGGTTAGGTATCCTTCTTTGGCAAATGTAGCAAGGGATGTATTTGCTATCCAAGCATCTACTGTGGCCTACGAATCTACATTTAGCACTAGGGGGAGAACTTTAGATAAATTTAGAGTTCTTAAACACCTATTACAGCTGAAGTTCTCATATGTCTACAAGATTGGTTGAGAAGCTCAAACAAACCTATTGAAATTGAAGAATTAGTTCAAGACCTTAATGATAATGAATCAGGTTAGTATACAAATCTTGTAAATTTTAATTTCACTTTTACTTATTTTATTCATTCACTTTAATAAAAATATTGTTCAATTACAATTTTCAGAGGGGTCACAAGATCCAAATATTTTTCCAACTATAGTTGGACAACTAAATTTGAATGAGTGTATTAAATTTTATAAGGTAATATTTTGTTTTTTTATTACTCTTTCATCTTAGAAAATTATGTCTACATGATTAACATGGTTTCATCTTTGGTTGTCCATCTACAGTGGAGGAAGAAAAGGAAGGAGTTGTAGAAGAGATAATTAATTGGATTTGGATTTTGGTTGCTGTCGTGGGACGGACCTTTGAAATGATTATTATCATTGTTGATATTAGTTGTATTTTTTTGTTATATTAAGCTGCCTAATTTTAGCAATTACTTAAGAAGTAATTGCTGCTTCCAATGTTTTTGGTCAACTTTAGCTATTCCTTAATATTTTAAGTAATTGTTTAAAAAATATAGTATTGCTATTATGGTTAACTTTCACTCGGCTGAACAAAGCTAACTTGTGAAAAAGCAAAGAACCAATTTAAGCACACAACTCGGTCCCGTTCTATTTAGCATTTCTATCCTTTTCTACACATCAAAGCTTTTGAAAAGGTAATGAAACTCGTTTGTGGTATTCAGCCTATTTGACAAAACAAAATTGTCTCAATTTTAGTTTGTAAGATACATAACTAAGGAATGATAAATAGTACAACAAAAGGTTTCGACATGAACTAACTTGGCTGGTTTGAAGAAAATAAATTGAAAAAAAATGCCGAACTTCGTTCCTTCCCGGAAACGTTTTATCCTACCCAAAATCCCCTATCTCCATCCCATCCTGTCCCGATATTTTCAACCTTTGGGATGGGTGTGGATCTTCAAAAAAAAATCTCCGAAATGTGGGAAGGGACTGGAGATTTGTAATCCCCATCCCGTCCTGTCCCATCAGCACCCCTAGCATTGAGTGATTTATAGGTTTTATTTAAAAAATAAAATAACAATAAATTTATTTTTATAATTTTTTTATATTTTCAAATGTTATAATCTTTGAAAAAATAATAATTTTTAAATTTTTTTCTAATGTGAATACAATATTTAGTTATACTAATCATTATATTTATATATTATATAAATTCAATATAAATAATTTTATTGATAAATTTTCTAATAATAATCAAAAAATAAATTTATAATCCATTAATAATAAGATATATATTAATTAAAATATAATTAAAAAACTAAAAATGATTCAGAAGCAAAGAAAAATATATTACTATATAATAATTTTTTGTTTTTGAATTTTTTCTTCTTTTAATAAGATTATCTATATTTTTTTAATGAAAAATAATTTATATAAATTATATTTGTCTAACTCATAATTTATTTTGTAATTTTTATTTATATATAAATAAACAAATAAATAATTAAAATGAATATTTAAAATTATAATGAAAAAAAAATGAGATTTATTATTTATTATTTAGGGATACCGATTTAATTTAAATTAGATCCGTCTCACTAATAATATATTTTGTAATTAATATTTCTATAAAAATAAACTGATAAATAATTAAAATAAAAATTTAAAATTATACTAAATAAAAATTAAAATGAGATTTAAGATTTAGTTTTATTGTATACATGTTTAATAGTTTAAGTATTTAGAGGTTTTTTCGTTAGGAGTATAGTGATTTATGTTTTTAGGCTTTTAGTGGTTTATAGGTTTTTTATAAAAAAATAAAATAACAAAAAAAATTTATATAATTTTTTATCATTTTCATAGGTTATAACCTTTGAAAATATAATAATATTTATAATTTTTGGAAATGTGAATACAATATTTAGTTTTAATATTATTAATAATTATATATCATATAAATTCAATATAAAAAATTTTATTGATAGATAATATAATAATGATCACAAATTAAATTAAATAATAATAATAATAATAAAATATTTCGGGGATACCTTTTTAAACGATTATCTATATATGGATATCGAGATTTTGTAGTTTAGTGATTTAAGTGTTCAGGCATTTATTGATTTATAGGTTTTATTTAAACAATGAAATAATAATAATAAAATATTTTTTTTTGTTTTTTCACATGTTCAATGGTTATAATCTTTGAAAATATAATAATTTTAAAATTTTTTTCAAAAGTGAATATAATATTTAGTTATAATAATTATTAAATTTATATATCATATAAATTAAATATAAATATTTTTATTGATAAATATTCTAATAATGATCAAAAAATAAATTAATAATATATTATTAATAAGATATATATCAATCATAATATAATTACAAAAGCTAAAATGATTCAGAAACAAATTAAAATATATTACTATATAATAATATATTGTTTTTAATTTTTTTTTCTTTTAATAAGTTTATCTATATCTTTTTGTTGAAAAATAATTTATATAAATTATATATTTCTAACTTATAATTTATTTGTATTTAATATTTATATAAAAATAAACATATAAATAATAAAAATTAATATTTAAAATTAAAATGAAAAAAATAAAAATGAGATTTATTATTTATTATTTATTATTTATTATTTATTATTTATTATTTAGATTATACGTGTTTAAAAAAAATTATCTATTTAGGGTTTTCGAGATTTAAGAGTTATTGATTTAAGTATTTAGGTATTTAATGGTTTATAGCTTTTATCTAAACAATTAAATAACACAAAATTTATTTTTGATTTTTTTTTCAAAATTTAAAATGTCATAACATTTGAAAATATAATAATTTTAAAATTTTTTAAAAATGTGAATATAATATTTAGTAATAATAATTATTATAACTATATATAATATAAAATGAATATAAACAATTTTATAGATAAATATTATATCAATTATCAAAAAATAAATTAATAAATTATTATTAATATGATAGATATAAATTAAAATATAATTAAAAAACTTAAAATAATTCAAAATCAAAGTAAAATTTATTACTAAATAATAATTTTTTATAGTATTTGCATCATTTTATATGCTTATATATTTTTTTGATGAAAAATATTTTAATTAAATTATATTTGGATCACTCATAATTTATTTTGTAATTAATATTTCTATAAATTATTTAAAATTATATTTTAGGTTTACGAGTTTAAAGGTTTAGGTATTTAGGGGCTTCGGGATTAAGGAGTTTAGAGATTTATGTATTTAGGCATTTAATGGTTTATAAGTTTTATTTAAACAATGATATAACAAAAAATTTATTTTTGTTATTTTTTCTCATTTTTGAAGGTTATAATCTTTGAAAATATATTAATTTTTAAATTTTTTTTATATGTGAAAACTATATTTAGTTATGATAATCTTAATAATTATATATAATGTTAATTCAATATAGACACTTATATTGATAGATATTATATTAATGATCAAAAAATAAATTAATAAATTATTATTAATAAGATAGATATTTTTAAAAAAATATTTGAAAAACATAAATTTATTCAAAATCAAAGTAAATTCTAATAGTAAATAATAACTTTTTTGATGTTTTGCTTCTTTTTATAAGTTTATATTCTTTGTTATTAAAATTAAAATATTTAAATTATATATGTCTTCCACAAAATTTATTTTTAATTTATAATTCTATAAAAATAAACTAATAAATAATTAAAATGAATATTTAAAATTATAATGAATACAAATAAAATTGAAATTTAATATTTATTATTCGGGATATACTAGTTTAATGGTTTAAGTATTTAGGTGTTTTGGGGTTTCATGATTTAAGTGTTTAGGACTTTAGTGATTTATAGTTTTTATTTAAAGAATGAAAAAATAAAAAATTAAATTTTTTAATTTTTTTAATTTTTTTAATTTTTTTTAATTTTTCAAGGTTATAACCTTTGAAAATATAATAATTTAAATTTTATTTAAATGTTAATATAATATTTAGTTAAAATATTCTTAATAATTATATATAATGTAAACTCAATATAAAAATATTTTATTAATAGATATTATAATAATAATCAATAAAAAATTAATAAACTATTATTAATAAGAATGATATAAATTAAAATATAATTGCAAAAGCTAAAATGATTCAAAATCAAAATAAAATATATTACAAAATAATAAATTTTTGTTTTTAAAATTTTGCCTCTTTTTATACGCACATATAATTTTTTTGATAAAAAATAAATTATTTAAAATAGATATGTCTCACTAATAATATTTTTTGTACTTAATATTTCTATAAAAATAAACTGATAAATAATTAAAATAAATATTTAAAATTAAACTTAATAAAAATTAAAATTAGATTTATGATTTATTATTAATGTATACCAATTTAATAGTTTAAGTATTTAGAAGTTTTGTCGTTTAGGAGTAGCAATTTATATTTTTAGGCATTTAGTGGTTTATAGGTTTTATTAAAACAATAAAATAACAAAAAAATATTTGTAATTTTTTCATATTTTCATTGGTTATAACCTTTGAAAATATAATAATATTTAAAATTTTTTGAAATGTGAATACAATATTTAGTTATAATAATTTTAATAATTATATATCATATAAATTCAATATAAATATTTTATTGATAGATAATATAATAATGATCAAATTTAAATTAAAAAACTATTAATAAAAAGATTGATATTAATTAAAAAATATTTACAAAACCCAAATTGATTCAAAATAAAGTAAAATATATTATAGGATAATAATTTTTAATTTTTACTTCTTTTATATGCATATATTTTTTTTGATTAAAAATTAATTAATTAAATATATATGACGCTCTCATAATTTAATTTATAATAAATATTTCTATAAAAATAAACTAATAAATAATTAAAATGAATATTTCAAATTATAATAAATAGAAATAAAAATTAGTTTTATTAATGATTAAGTAGTATATAGCGGTTTAATGGTTTATGTATTTAGGCATTAATGAGGTATAAGAGTTTACTGATTTAACTATGTATGTATTTAGTGGTTTATAGGTTTTATTAAAAAAATTAAATGATAACAAATTTATTTTTATTATTTTTTGATATTTTCAAAGGTTATAACCTTTGAAAATATAATAATTTTTAAATATTTTTTAAATGTAAATACATTATTTAGTTATAATAATTATTAAATTTATATATCATATAAATTCAATATAAATAATTTTATTGATAAATATTCTAATAATGATTAAAAAATAAATTAATAATCTATTATTAATAAGATAGATATCAATTAAAATATAATTACAAAACCTAAAATGATTCAGAAGAAAAGCAAAATATATTACTATAGAATAATTTTTTGTTTTAAATTTTTTTTTCTTTTAAAAAGTTTATCTATAATTTTTTGATGAGAAATAATTTATATAAATTTTTTTTTGTCTAGCTCAATTTATTCTATAATTAATATTTATATATAAATAAACAAATCAATAATTAAAATGAATATTTAAAATTATAATGAAAAAAAAATGAGATTTATTATTTTTTATTTAGGGATATCAGTTTAATTTAAGTTAAATTTGTCTCACTAATAATTTATTTTGTAATTAATATTTATATAAAATAAATTGATAAATAATTAAAATAAAAATTTAAAAATATACTGAATAAAAATTAAAATGAGATTTATGATTTATTATTAATGTATATCAGTTTAATGATTTATGTATTTAGAGGTTTTGTCGTTAGGAGTTTAGTGATTTATGTTTTTAGGCTTTTTGTGGTTTATAGGTTTTATTTAAAAAAATAAAATAACAAAAAAAAATTCTATAATTTTTTATCATTTTCATTGGTTTACATTTTAAAATATAATAATATTTAAAATTTTTTGAAATTTAATACAATATTTTGTTATAATAATATTAAAAATTCTATATCATATAAATTTAATATAAATAATTTTATTGATAGATATTATAATAATGATAAAAAATTAAATTTATAAACTATTAATATTAAGATAGATTTTAATTAAAAAATATTTACAAAACCCAAATTGATTCAAAATTAAAGTAACATATATTACTTGATAATAATTTTTAATTTTTAAATTTATACTTCTTTTATCAGTGTATTTTTTATTAGATAAATAATATATTATTTAAATTATATTTGTCCCACTCATAATTTATTTTGTAATAAATATTTCTAAATAAATACACTAATAAATAATTAAAATGAATATTTAAAAATATAATAAATAGCAATAAAAAATAGATTTATTAATTATTAAGTAGTATTTAGCGGTTTAATGGTTTATGTATTTAGGCATTACGGGGTTTAGGAGTTTACTGATTTAACTTTATATGCATTTAATAGGGCTGCTCACGGGACTCAGATATTCACGACCCGGCCCGAAGTCTTGCCCCGAAAGAATCGTGACTGAGAAAAATCCGTCGACTTTGACTTTTCCCCTCCCTTTCTGTCACGTATTATTTCTTTTGGGATGGTTCCGGATCTTAAGCAATATCCATCCTGAGAACCATCCTATCCTAAAAATCCGATACTATAACCAGGAATATATATATATATAACATGAAGATGCCACCAATTCCGCTACTGCCCATCCAATTGCGACGCACCTATTGATGTTCTGACGAGTTCCAGGTCACCTCGCGCCATTCCAATAGTGTTCTGTTAGGTCCAGCCCTTTCCGTCGCACATCTGGTTGCCTCCACCGTGTCTCAGATGCCACCAGCCTTTGGTGTTTTTTTCTGACGAGAATTGAGTTATTAATTATTTTTATTATGTGTCTCAGTCAGTTTTGTTGAGTATTGGTTGTGGTGTTGTGGTTGGGCCGAATGAGTTGGTTGAATGTGTTACAGTAAGTTTTATAGAGCTTGCTTGTTTGAAATATTTATATGTAAGTATGCTTAACATATCATATTAATTAATGACAATGTAGATGGCACAATCCAGTGGTAAACGAAAAATACAATAAATTGAAGATGATCACATCTCAAATAAACAAAGTACTAGTAAATCCAATCATCATCCTTTCACGAACCCTTTTATTGTTATGACAGGTTCTTCAATTCCAATTGTAAAAGAAAGTCAAGGTACATCTGAACCTCAAGCTCATAAAAAGTATAAGTGTGATGTTTGGAAAACTTATTAGATATTAGTTGATTCAGAGAAAAATCAAACTGGTAGGACAGCTTGTATATGGTGTAGGAAAAAATATTTGGCAAAAAATGATCAAGGTACTTCGGGTTTATGGAAATACTAGAGAGAGACTTGTAGGAAATTTCCACAGAAAAAAGAATTAATAGAAGCTCACAAAGGTAAAGACAAGGCACAATCTTTGTTGAGTTTCACTAAAGGTACTAGTTCAAAGGATAACAAATTAACTTGTTGTCATTTTTAGCGATTCCTTAATATTTTAAGTAATTGTTTAAAAAATGTAGTATTGCTATTATGGTTAACTTTCACTCGGCTGAACAAAGCCAACTTGTGACAAAACAAAGAACCAAATTAAGCACACAACTCGGTCCCATTTTATTTAACATTTCTATTCTTTTCTGTACATCAAAGCTTTTGATAAGGTAATGGAACTCATTTGCGGTATTCAACTTATTTGACAAAACAAAATTCACCCAATTTGAGTTTGAAAGATACATAACAAAGGAATAATCAATGGTACCACAAAAGGTTTCAACATGAATTGACTTGGCCGGTTTGAAGAAAATAAATTGAATAAAATGTCCGAACTCCGTTCCGTCCGAAACCATTTTCTCCTACCCAAAATCCTTGATCTACGTCACATCCCGTCCCGATATTTTCAACCTATGAGATGGGACTGGATCTTCAATAAAAAAATTTTGAACTGTGGGAAGGGATTGGATATTTGTAATCCCAATCCAGTCTCATCCCATGATCACCCCGAGCATTTACTAGTTTATAGGTTTTATTTAAAAAATAAAATATCAAAAAATTTATTTATAGATTTTTTTATATTTTCAAAGGTTATAAACTTTGAAAATATAATAATTTTTAAATTTTTTTGAAATGTGAATACAATATTTAGTTATACTAATCATTATATATATATATATATATATATATATATATATTATATAAATTCAATATAAACAATTTTATTGATAAATATTCAAATAATAATCAAAAAATAAATTAATAATCCGTTAATAATAAGATAGATATTAATTAAAATATAATTACAAAACTTAAAATGATTCAGAAGCAAAGAAAAATATATTACTAAATAATAATTTTTTGTTTTTGAATTTTTTCTTCTTTTAATAAGTTTATCTATATTTTTTTAATGAAAAATAATTTTTAAAAATTATATTTGTCTAACTCATAATTTATTTTGTAATTAATATAAATATATAAATAAACAAATAAATAATTAAAATGAATATTTAAAATTATAATGAAAAAAAATGAGATTAATTATTAATTATTTATTATTAATTATTTAGGGATACCAGTTTAATTTAAATTAGATCCATCTCACTAATAATTTATTTTCTAATTAATATTTCTATAAAAATAAACTGATAAATAATTAAAATAAAAATTTAAAATTATACTGAATAAAATTAAAATGAGATTTAAGATTTATTATTAATGTATACCTGTTTAATAGTTTAAGTATTTAGAGGTTTTATCATTAGTAGTTTAGGGATTTATGTTTTTAGGCATTTAGTGGTTTATAGGTTTTATATAAAAAAATAAAATAACAAAAAAAATTTCTATAATTTGTTATCATTTTCATAGATTATAACCTTTTAAAATATAATAATATTTACAATTTTTTAAAATGTGAATACAATATTTAGTTTTAATAATATTAAAAATTATATATCATATAAATTCATTATAAACAATTTTATTGATAGATAATATAATAATGATCAAAAATTAAATTAATAAACTATTAATAAAAAGATAGATATTAATTAAAAAATATTTACAAAACCCAAATTGATTCAAAATTAAAGTAAAATATATTATGGGATAATAATTTTTAATTTTTAAATTTAACTTCTTTTATAAGCGTATATTTTTTTTATTAAAAATAAATTAATTAAATTATATTTGTCGCACTCATACTTTATTTTGTAATAAATATTTCTACAAAAATAAACTAATAAATAATTAAAATGAATATGTAAAATAATAATAAATAGAAATAAAATTTAGATTTATTAATTATTAAGAAGTATATAGTTGTTTAAGGGTTTATGTATTTAGGAATTACAAGGTTTAGGAGTATACTGATTTAACTATGTATGCATTTAGTTGTTTATAGGTTTTATTTAAGAAAATAAATATAAAAAAAATTATTTTTATTATTTTTTGATATTTTCAAAGGTTAATAAACATCATAATAATTATATATCATAATAATCATAATAATTATCAAAAAGTGAATAAATATTTATCATATAAAAATTTTAAAATAATCATAATAATTTTTCAAATTTATTATGAATAATTTTAAATAAATATAATAATCATAAGTGAATAAATATTTAATATTTATTTATAATAATCATAATAATTTTTTTATAATATAATAATTTTTAAAATATAATAATCATGATAATTTTAAAATTTTTAAATTCAAAAGTGAAATATAATTAATATATTATTCAAAAGCAAAGCAAAATATATTACTTAATATTAATTATTTGTTTTTAAATTTTTTTTCTTTTTATAAGCTTATCTATTTTTTGATGAAATATAATTTTTATAAATTATATTTTTAACTCATAATTTATTTTATAATTAATATATATATATATATATATAACTAAACAATCAAAATGAATTTTTTTAATTATAATTAAAACAAATAAAAATGAGATTTATTAATTATTATTTAGGGTCAACCCATTTAAACGATAATATTCTTATAGGGGTATCGGGATTTTGTAGTTTCGTGATTTAAGTGTTAGGCATTTAGTGATTTAAAGGTTTTATTTAAACAATGAAATAACCAAAAATATATATTTTTTTTGTTTTTTCACATGTTCAAAGGTTATAATCTTTGAAAATATAATAATTTTAAAATTCTTTTCAAAAGTGAATACAATATTTATCTATGATAATTATTAAATCTATATATCATATAAATTAAATATAAATATTTTTATTGATAAATATTCTAATAATGATCAAACAATAAATTAATAATCTATTATTAATAAGTTAAATATCAATTAAAATTTAATTACAAAACCTTAAATGTTTCAGAAACAAAGTAAGATATATTACTATATAATAATTTTTTGTTTTTATTTTCTTCTTTTAATAAGTTTATCTATATTTTTTTGTTGAAATATAATTTATATAAATTATATTTCACTAACGTATAATTTATTTTGTAATTGATATTTATATAAAAATAAACAAATAAATAATTAAAATGAATATTTAAAATTATAATGAAAAAAATAAAAATGAGATTTATTATTTATTATTTATTATTTATTATTTATTATTTATTATTTATTATTTAGGATATACCTGTTTAAAAATTTATCTATTTAGAGTTTACGAGATTTAGAAGTTATTGATTTACGTATTTAGGCATTTAATGGTTTATAGCTTTTATTTAAACAATGAAATAACAAAAAATTTATTTTTGATATTTTAAAAATTTTTCAAATATCATAACATTTGAAAATATAATATTTTTAAAATTTTTTAAAAATGTGAATACAATATTGAGTAATAATAATTATTATAACTATATATAATATAAACTAAATATAAACAAATTTATTGATAATATTATACCAATTATGAAAAAATAAATTAATAAACTATTATTAATATGATAGATATAAATTAAAATATAATAAAAAACCTAAAATGATACAAAAACAATGTAAAATTTATTACTAAATAATAATTTTTGTTTTTTAGTTTTTGCTTCTTTTCATAAGCTTATATATTTTTTTGATGAAAAATAAATTATTTAAATTATATTTGTATACCTCAAAATTTATTTTGTAATTAATATTTCAATAAATTATTTAAATTATATTAAAGGTTTACGAGTTTTAAGGTTTAAGTATTTAGGGGCTTCGGGATTTAAGAGTTTAGTGATTTATGTGTTTAGGCATTTAATGGTTTATAAGTTTTATTTAAACAATGATATAACAACAAATTTATTTTTGTTATTTTTTATCATTTTTGAAGGTTATAACCTTTGAAAATATAACAATTTTTAAATTTTTTTTATATGTGAATACAATATTTAGTTATGATAATATTAATAATTATATATCATGAAAATTCAATATAAACAATTATATTGATAGATATTACATTAATGATCAAAAAATAAATTAATTAACTATTATTAATAAAATAGATATTTTTTTAAAATATATTAGCCAAAAATAAATTTCTTTAAAATCAAAGTAAAATAGAATAGAATTTAATAATTTTTTTTGATGTTTTGCTTCTTTTTATAAGTTTATATTTTTAGTTATTTAAATTAAATTATTTAAATTATATTTTTGCTTCCACATAATTTATTTTTAATTTATAATTCTATAAAAATAAACTAATAAATAATTAAAATATATATTTAAAATTATAATGAATACAAATAAAATTGTGATTTATTAATTATTATTCAGGATATACTAGTTTAATGGTTTAAGTATATAGGTGTTTTGGGGTCTAGTGATTTAAGTGTTCAGGACTTTAGTGATTTATAGTTTTTATTTAAAGAATAAAAAATAAAAAATCAAATTTTTTTGATTTTTTTTTAATTTTTGAAGGTTATAACCTTTGAAAATATAATAATTTTTATTTTTTTTAACTATTAATATAATATTTAGTTATAATATTCTTAAAAATTATATATACTATAAACTCAATATAAATAATTTTATTAATAGATATTATAATAATGATCAATAAAAAATTAATAAACTATTATTAATAAGAATGATATAAATTAAAATATAATATCAAAAACTAAAATGATTCAGAATCAAAATAAAATATATTACCAAATAATAAATTTTTGTTTTTAAAATTTTACCTCTTTTAATAAGCATATATATTTTTTTTGATAAAAAATAAATTTTTTAAAATATATCAGTCTCACTTATAATTTATTTTGTAATCAATATTTACATAAAATAACTGATAAATAATTAAAATAAAAATTTAAAATTACACTTATTAATAATTAAAATGATATTTATGATTTATTATTAATGTATACCAAATTAATAGTTAAAGTATATAAGAGTTTTATCGTTTAGAAGTTTAGCGATTTATGTTTATAGGCATTTAGTGGTTTATAGGTTTTATTTAAACAATAAAATAACAAAAATATTTTGTAATTTTTTGTCATTTTCATAGGTTATAACCTAGGAAAATATAATAATATTTAAAATTTTTTGAAATGTGAATACAATATTTCGTTATAATAATTTTAATAATTATTTATCATATAAATTCAATATAAACAATTTTATTGATAGATATTATCATAGTGATCAAAAATAAATTAATAAACTATTAATAATAAGATAGATATTAATTAAAAAATATTTACAAAACCCAAATTGATTCAAAATAAAAGTAAAAAATATTACTGGATAATAATTTTTAATTTTAAAAATTTTACTTCTTTTATAAGCGTATATATTTCTTTTGATTAAAAATAAATTATTTAAATTATATTTGTCGCACTCATAATTTATTTTGTAATAATTATTTCTATAAAATAAACTTATAAATAATTAAAATGAATATTTAAAATAATAATAAATTGAAATAAAGATTAGATTTCTTAATTATTAAATAGTATATAGCAATTTAATTGTTTATGTATTTAGGCATTATGAGCCTTAAATGTTTATTGATTTTACTATGTATCCATTTAGTGGTTTATAGGTTTTATTTAAAAATTAAAATAACAAAATCTTTATTTTTATTATTTTTTGATATTTTCAAAGGTTATAATATTTGAAAATATAATAATTTTGAAATTTTATTCAAATGAGAATATTATTTTCAAAGGTTATTTTTTGATATTTTAAATAGTTAGTTATAATAATCATTATATTTATATATCATATAAATTCAATATAAACAATATTATTGATAAATTTTCTAAAAATGATCAAAAAATAAATTAATTATCTATTATTAATAAGATAGATATCAATTAAAATATAATAAAAAACCTAAAATGATTCAGAAGAAATCAAAATATATTTGTATATAATAATTTGTTGTTTTGAAATTTTTTTTTCTTTTAAAAATTTATCCATATTTTTTTGATTAAAAATAATTTATATAAATTATATTTGTCTAACTAATAATTTATTTTTTATTAATATTTATATAAAAATAAACAAATAAATAATTTAAATGAATATTTAAAATTATAAAAAAAAATAATATTCAAATTTATTCTTTATTATTTTGGGTATACCAGTCTAATTTAAATTAGATCTGTCTCACTAATAATTTATTTTATAATTAATATTTCTATAAAAATAAACTAAAAAATAATTAAAATAAAAATTTAAAATTATACTTAAAAAATTTAAATTGAGATTTATGATTTTTTATAAATGCACACCTGTTTAATGGTTTATGTAGTTAGAGGTTTTGTCGTTTAGGAGTTTAGCAATTTATGTTTTTCGGCATTTAGTAGTTTATAGGTTTTATTTAAACAATAAAATAACAAAAAAAAAATTTGTAATTTTTTCTCATTTTCATAGGTTATAACCTTTGAAAATATGATAATATTTAAAATTTTTTGAAATGTGAATATGATATTTAGTTATAATAATATTAAAAATAATATATCATATAAATTCAATATAAACAATTTTATTGATAGATAATATAATAATTATCAAAATTTAAATTAATAAACTATTAATAAAAAGATTGATATTAATCAAAAAATATTTACAAAACTTAAATTCATTCAAAATTAAAGTAAAATATATTAATGGATAAGAATTATTAATTTTTAAATTTTTACTACTTTTATATCAGTATATATATTATTTCATTAAAAATAAATTATTCAAATTATATTTGTTGCACTCGTAATTTATTTTGTAATAAATATTTTTATAAAAAGAAACTAATAAATAATTAAATGAATATTTAAAATTATAATAAATAGAAATAAAAATTAGATTTATTAATTATTAAGTAGTATACAGCGGTTTAATGGTTTATATATTTAGGCATTATGAGGTTTAGGAGTTTACTGATTTAACTGTGTATGCATTTAGTGGTTTATAGGTTTTATTAAAAAACATAATAATAAAAATTT